>JAODAL010008754.1:0-115468 GCA_025379985.1 Phyllomedusa bahiana | reverse complement strand
GGCCCGGGGCCCGTTTCCTTTCGGACTGGGCAGGGTCTACGCGATTTTTACAGATAGTCCTTGGGTCAGGCGGGGTGCCGAATATTTCATTTTTTTAAATTTTGTTCATTTCCCGTACGACAAATTCCCATGGGGAAAAAAAGATGACCAGTGCTCATCCCGGTGGGGGGGGTGTGGCGAAAGATTAGGAACTTAAAAAACTAAAACCCGGCTATTCCCCGTATTTTTCTTTAAAAAGAAACCCCAAAACTTCGGGGGGTAAACCCAAAACCCACCTTCAGAATTTGGCGCGCTTGGGCTTGCATCAAAATAAAACATTTTCTGCACTTTGACACTAAACAACTACACTCCCCGGCCCCACTTTTTAGGTACACCGCCCAACTGCTCGTTAACACTTAATTTCTATTCAGCCAATCACAGGGCGGAACTCAGTGCATTTAGGCTTGAATGGTCAAAAAATTCTGCAGTTAAAACCGAGCATCAGTAGGGGGAAAAAAAGGTGTTTGGTGTTTAAAACTGCTGGTTTTTGGGTTCCCAAAAGGGCTGGTCTGAGATTTAGAAACTGCTGTTCCCCTGGGATTTTCAGAAACCCCCTCCAGGGTTTACACAGAATGGTCCGAAAAAAAAAAAAAACATCCGTGGCGGCAGTCCTGTGGGGGAAAAACCCTTTTTGATGCCGGGGTTCAAAGGAGAATGGGCAGATGGTTCGAGTGAAGAAAGGCAACAGTGATCAAAAAACCCCTTTTACAACCAAGGTAGGCAAAAGGCATTCTAAACGAACAGTATGGCAAAACTTTGAGGCAGATGGGCTACGCAGCAAAAAGACCACCCGGGGTTTGCCACCCCTTTCAAAAGAACAGGAAATTGGGGCTCCAATTTCCCCAAGCTATCGAAAATTGACATTTAAAAAAGTTTGGAAAAAACGTTGCCTGGTCTGATGAGTTCGATTTCTGCTGGACATTGGGTGGTTTAGGGCCCAAAATTTGGCGTCAACAACATAAAAGCATGGATCCACCCTGCGTTGTATCAACGGTTCGGTTGGTGGTGGTGGGTCATGGTGTGGGGAATATTTTCTTGGCATCTTGGGCCCTTGGTACCAATTGAGCATCGTTGGAAACCTTGGGAATCTATGCCACGAAGAATTTGGCAGTTCTAAGGCAAAAGGGGGTCCCAACCCGTTACTACCCATGGTTTTACCTAAATAAAATGTGGCCGTGAGTGTATATTTCTATCTCTGGTTGCGGTGCCTTTATCCCACGCCCCGATTCCTTTTTTTTTTAACTATTTAAAGCATTTTAGCTATGTATCGGTGGTGAAGCGACACATACAACATGCTGATTGTGACGTGGCTTTGATCATATAATTCTTAACCCTCCCACAAGGAGAGCGCAGTTGTCTACTATTTACAAATACCTTCTTGAGGATCTTGAGTATGACACATCAAACTTTGGTCTAGCTAAGTGGAAGAATCGGGATGCTGATATCTCCACATCTATGATACTGAAGGCATTTGATGACGCACATAAATTTCTACCGATGACTATATATGCTGAGATGTTCATAAAGGGTTTGCACAAACGCCTAATCTCACACCTGTCAGGGGACATCGTAGGATGGTTCCAAAACGATGCTGTTTCAAATGTGGGTCCCCAGCGGCGGACCTCTACCATGTTTGTGGGATTGCCCATTAATACGAGAATTCTGGGGCCACGTAACGGAATACATGGACCAGTCTTTGAATCTGAAGTGTGATGCCAACTCTTCTTGGGCATTGTTTGGTGTAATGGGGCATGGAGGATCGGATATACCCAATCATGTTAAAAGAATGAGGCATGTTGTGGCGGCGGCTCGCAAAGCTATTTTGAAGGTCTGGCTTCAGCCTTAGGGCCCTACCTTAAGTCTATTTCAGAGTAAATTTAACTTTTTAATGCACATGGACTGGGTCGAGGCCACTTTGCAAAAGGAAGCAAGAGTAAAAAAGTTCTTTGAGCTATGGGAGAAATACATAGATTTCACTTTCGACAGATATTAAGGACCGCATAAAACGTTGCTTTGCGACAACTTCTTGGTACCAGGGCAGACAGTTGGCAGGTACTGATCCGATCAATTTATGGGAAGCGGTCGATCCCTAATGAGGTATATTGGCTTAGCATGAACAGATCGGCGGGATGGATATTAACCAGGTGACGTGGGACTAATGTTGCCGTGGCTCGTGGGGGCAATCGTGCCCGCTAGTTGTTCTGGCGGGGGAGGAAGGAGTCGCACACTCGAGCCTGCACGGTGGAGAGGAGAACTGAGACGCACTGCACTTACAATAGTTATGTTATGTTTGTAACTGTTTATCCGCAGTTATACTTGAAATGTAAAGTCGATTTCAAAATATCGTGCATAAGACTGTGTGATGTTTGTTGTACAAAAGAAAAAATGTAACTGTCCTTGATGGAAAAACCCCTTTTTTTTCGTATTTTGGATTTTTAAACCAGATTGCTTCTGTGTATTTCCTTTTATGCATTTGTTATTGTTTTGTTAGCTGATGTCAAGGATATTGTTCAATAAAAACAATTTAAAAAAAAAATTTTAATCCAGCAAATTTTTTAGTTACCACAGGTTGTAGGTGCCAAAAATACCTTTTTTTTATCCCTATACATTTCAGATAGTGTTTTTTTATTTGCCCGTCCAGCTTTTTTTTTGTTTGAGCACCTTGCAGTTAAATTTTAATTTCCCGCAAATTTTGTAGTCACCACAGGTGAATTGATAGGTGCCAAAAATACCTTTTTTTTAACTGTATCATTTGATTTCTATTTTTTGCAGTTTTTCCCGTCCCGAATGTTATAGAGCCACCCTTTCAGTTAAATTTCAATACAGCAATTGTGTAGTCACCAAGGTGAATTGATAGGTGCCAAAAAAAACCTTTTATTTCATATACATTTAGTATGGTTTTTTTTCACTTTTGCCCCGTCCGATTTGTTGATGGCCACCTTCGTTAAAATTTGAATCAGCAATTGTGTAGTCACCACAGGTGAATTTTATAGGTGCCAAAAAAAACCTTTTATTTTCCTTACATTTCGTACGTGTTTTTTGCCTTTTTCCCGTCCAGTTTGTTTATAGAGCCACCTTGCAGTAAATTTCATCCAGCAATTGTTTAGTCACCAAGGTATTGATGGTGCCAAAAAAAACCTTTTTTTATCCGTATTACATTTCGATAGTGTTTTTGCAATTTTGCCCAGTCCCGATTTGTTGATGAGCCCCCCCCTTTAGTTTAAAATTTCATTTCAGAAATTGTGTTTGTCACCCCAGGGGAATTGTAGGTGCCAAAAAAAAATTTTTATCCCCTTTACATTTCGATAGTGTTTTTTTTCATTTTGCCCAGTCCAGATTTGTTGTTGGCCACCCTTTCTTAAATTTGAATCCAGCTTGTGTGTCCCCGGTGAATTGATAGGTGCCAAAAATTTCCCTTTTATTTCCGTTAATTTCGATACGTATTTTTTTGCATTTTGCCCAGTCCAGCTTTGTTGATAGAGCCACCTTGCATTTTAAATTTTTGAATCCAGCAATTTTGTTTTGATTTGAGGATTTGAGAATAGCTGTGATTTGCCGTCTTTTAATAAGAGCGTTCCAAAACTCTTCCATACCCTCTCAATTTTATCTTTCTGAACATGGAGCGAAATGCAGGTGGTAAAGCGAGCAAAGAGGGGGGTAGGACATGGAGGTAGAGGTACGAGAGGAAGGTGCTCCTTCCAGTGCTGGCAACAACACGCAAGCCGGGGGATTGTCTGTTCCCGGGGACCGTCAGGCCTGTCATCGTGGGTCAGGGCCCTGTGAATCTCAGTAACGAACGTGTCGCCAATTGTTCTTCAGTGGTTAATGCAACCTGCATTCAGCAGTCTTACCTCCTCGCCCTCCCAGTCACGGCCACAAATGTCTTTCATCAGCATCCTTTCCAAACATGAAGCGAAGGCAGCCAAATGTCAACTCGTGTATCCACCATGTGGATAATCCATTTTTGAAGACCTCTTTGATGACAAATGCGGTTGGGGTCAGAAGGAAATGTTAAAAGATCAAGAGGCCAAGGGGGATGATTTTGTCTGCTCTGACACCCAGTTACTGATGCCATCAGAGGAGGAGAAGGAAGCGGTCAATGGCAAAAATCCCCGGGCGGTCGGCAAGCCTTGCAGTCCCTCTTGTTGTAGCCCGCAGCTCCTGGATGCAGAATGTCAGGCGACGAAGTCACCTGTTTTGATGATGTTGTTGACGAAATTGCATATCCAAGGTGGTCTTTTCAGCAGATTTTGCTTGCGAGCGCTTCATCACTGGACGGAGGAGGAAGATGATGGGGTAGTGTCGCCCGAGTACCACCAGCACCACCAGAGACCACCCTTTACCCCTTCTCCTCCGCCAGTTTGACGACCTGCACGCCGTAAGCGGCCAGTCTAGCAGCCAGCCTTCTGTCTTCCAGGTTTGGAGGCAGGAAGAAACACTTTAACCAAACCATCCCAAAGCCAAAAAACCTGAATGTCGGCTTTGCCAGGCTTTTGGCCTTGGAAATGTTGCCTTTCCAAACTGGTGGACACAGATGGGTTCCGCCACGTTCATGGCCCTTGCCTGCCCCAAAAAACCAGATGCCGAGCAGGCAATTTCTTTGCCAGAAAAGCCGTCCTGCCCTGGCCAGCCAGTGTCATCTAAAATTTCAAGCGCGTTGTCTGCATCTGTATCCGGAAAAGTCCATCTCACCACTGACACATGGACTAGTAAGCACGGCCAAGGCGCTATATCTCTGTGACAGCTCACTGGGTGAGTGGGTGGATGTCTTGGGGGTGGGTTTGGGTCTCAGGCTCGGTGCAACCTCTTCAAAATCGCAAGGATGGTGCAGGGCACATTTCCCCAAGTTCCTCTGGTGGCATCACGTTACCAGAGAAACCAGGCCCTGTTTAAATTAATTTTGTCTTGGAGACCAATTATATATAGAAACAAATGACACCAGCGCTAGAGTTAGCACTGGTGTCATTTGTTTCTATATATAATTGGTAATTTAAGTTTGGGAAATAGGCAGAGTAATCCCTTGACATTTTTTCAGCAGTTATATTGGCGCTTGTGCTTTATACTTTTTACTAATTGTCTTGGAGACCGTCCACACACAGGTCAGGAGCTGTTGACGGCTCTCCGCAACGAGACTGAGCGCTTGGCTGGGTGACAAGAACCTTGTGCAGGCAAAGGTGGTATGGGGATAACGGGGCGAAATCTGCTGGCCGCCCTTAAGATCGGTAGGCTGGAGCACATCCCTTGCCTTTGGCACATGTCATGAACCTCGTTTGCCAGAAATTTCTAAAGAGCTACCCGGGTCTGGACTGCCTGCTGAAGAAGGCTCGAGGTCTGAGTTCGCACTTCCGCGTTAGCACCCTGCTTCGTCCCGCCTGGGCTGCATTGGAGCGTCAGCTCGGCTCCCTGTCAACGTCTCATTGTTGACGTGGAACCGCTGTTTTTCCACCCTCTCTGTTCCAGCGATTGTGGGGCAGCGAATGCCATTACGCAGTCAAAGTGACACTGGCCCCTGACAAGCCGGTGTGGACCTGGGGGTGTTGAGCACGAGGTGGGGCAGGTGAAAGAGCTTGCCCCATCCTTGCATTTTTAAAGAAGCCAAAAAAGGGGTCAGTGGGACGATCCCCTTGTCGCATGAGGTTTGTGGTGATCTTGTTCGGGAACGATCGTTGGACACTTGAAAACTCAGTCCGCCAGCGTGGAGGAGGGGAGGACACAGATGCGGACACGGACCCTTTTCCCCGGGAATCACAAGGCCCGCAGTTTTCTAATTTTATTTTCATTATCTTATCTTTAGGCGTGGTTCGGGGTCCGGGCAGTGCAAGGCGGCGTCCTCTCAGGGGCATTATTGAGGAAGTCAGGGCGGTGTTGAAGCTGGGGAGGAAGCGGAGGGGAGGAGGTTTTTCTAGACCCCGACGTTAACGAGTCCTCCCTTGGAAGAGGTTGGCGCGAATTTGAGGGGAGGAGGAAGAGGGGGAAAATGATTTTTGCTAGTCCCCCCTCGATCCGGGTTTTGGGAAATAAAGGCTCCATTTTCACATGAGTGTTGGATGCTCCATTTCCTCCAACATGATCCTGCTTTAAAGGCATAAAAAATGAACAACAGTTAAGGGGGGGCCCACCCTCCGGACCCCCCGGTACAAAAAAAACTCACCCTTTTCCCGTCCCCCCACCCAAAAGAGAGAAAAATGGGGAAATGGAGCCCTTGCGTTTGATAATGGAGCATCTTTTGTGCCCTGCTTCACGTTCCTAAAAATGTCGGGGGGTTTGGAAAAACATCAGCGACGGACGCAGTAGGTGCAATTAGCCGTAGCGGCAGCAGCGGGCAAGGTGGCAAAAAAGCCTAATGGGTGACCTCTGGAAAACCCTTTATTTACCCCCCCTAAACCCAAACGAAAATGCAATGCAGGAACAAAATCCAACACACGGGCCCCCATTTAAAGATATGGAGCAGGGAAAATCTGCGTTTTCAAAACCGATTTTTTTTGTATGTTTTTTACCCCCCAAAAGACTTTGGGTTTACCAAAAAATGGACAAGGGCCCCCGAGCTGGTTTCTTTACGCCATAGAGGTGTTTTCCGGGCCCAGAAACCAGCGTCATATCTGAACGGGCCTTCAGAAAGCTGGAGGGGTTCATTACAGACAAAGAAATCCAGCTTTACAAGAAAATTTGTGGATCGTTTGACTTTCATCAAGATAAAATCAGGGGGGATCCTGATGAGTTGCCCCCCAAATTTGGGCCCGAGGTCCCCGATTTGCGGTCTACTTCTTTATTTCTCTTCAAACAAAAAGGGCCCCTTTAAAAACTTTTTTTAAAAAAAAAACTTTTTTTACTGAAATTTTTTTATTCCCCGGGGTTCCCAACATTCATTTTGTTTTTTGGGGGTGAGGAGACTGTAAAAGAAGCAAGGTTTCATGACAACACCGTATTCCATTTACCACTTTATCTTTAGAAGTTTTCGCGGGGGCCCGGGGTTTTTGGGGTCATGTTGCTGTGAGATAAAACAAAAATTTATGGCCCCTTTTGGAAACAGAAATTGGTTTTTAAAAAGGGGCATTTCCCCTCACAAATTTTTAAAAAAAATGGCTGAAAGTCATATTTAAAAATTTTTTGGGGGCCCATTTTGCGGGAGATACAGCAATAATCATGGTCCTTTGGGAAACAAAAATTTGGCTTTTAAGGGGCCTTTTCTCCCTCAAAAATTTTTAAAACAGGGCGAGAATTTTTTTTAAAAATTTTTTTGGGGTTTCATGCGGCTTTCAAATTGTACGGGGGGTATTAAATCCAGGGGACCACCCGAAACCCGTGATAGCTAAGCCACGCCAGGGAAGGGAAAATCAAAGTACCCCCCCGGTTTTCAAAAGGGCCCCCGCAAAGCGGGAGGGACTTGCTGCGGCGTGGGGCCCTCCCAGGTCGTCCCCCCCTGACGTGACTTGTTTGCGGTGGCAGCCGGGGTCCAGCGGGAAACAGTTTGTAGTCCGAGAGTCTTAGTCTTTTTTGGGGCAGGCAGAAGGTCAGGGCAGGGGGGCGGGGGTTCGTGGTCGTAGAAGGCGGGGAAGGTGGGGGCAGGGGGGCAGGGGATCAGATTTTGGAAACGTACGGGGGGTCTGTTACAGGGTAAGGCGAAGAATGCTTTTGGAACGTTTCTTAGGGCAGGGGAAACATAGATCCAGCAAGGGTGTTTTGGTGGGACGAAACCCCTTAAGGGGGGGGAAAGGCCGGAAAATTACCCAAAATAATCAGGGCCCGGCCCCTTTTAAAAAAATTCCCCCAACCCCGAGGCGGGCCCGGGGGCCTTAGGACACGGGCCCAACGCGCCCCTGGGCCCGGCAGAGGGCGCGGCCCGGACAGGAGCGGGGGTCAGGTAAGTCCAGGGGAAAGCCCAAAGCCCCCCCGGCCCTCGTCCCGGGGCCCAAAGCGGCGGAACCCGACCCCGTGGGGGCCCCCGGGGAAGGGGGACCAGGGATGCCCCCGCCCCAGGGGGCCGGGGAGGGGCCCGCGGGCCGGGGACAGAAACCCCCCTCTTAGGTCCCCCCCCCTCTTTTTTGGGGCTGAAGAAACAAAACGGAAAAAAGGCCGGGTTCAGGATATTGGTTTCCCCCGGTTCCCGGGAAAACCCTCTTTCGGGGCCGAAAGCCCCTCCAAAAAACCAAAAAAAAATGGGGCCTCCCCCTAACGATTTCATGTCTAAAAAAAATGTCCTTCACTTAAAAGACATCAAGTTTTCCAGCACAGGGAAGGAGCAGCGCCCCCCTGGAGAAACATTTCAGGACCAAGGTTTAAAAGGAGGGGAGGGTGGGAAGGCGTTAGGAATCCTAAGAGGGGGGGAGGGCAGGGGCTTTTTACCACAAATTTATCTGACGGAGCACTCAAAAGGCCCCAGAAATCGGGGGGACCCCAATTTTTGCGGGGACCTTGAGGCGAAACGTGTCTGGCAAGACCCAAACCCTTACTCCGGGCTGGAACGGGGGCGGCGGCCCCCTTCTTCTTGTGGGCCCCTGGTTTCCTGGGGGTTTAAGGGGCCCCGGGTTTAAAGGGCAAGTCGGGTCTCCCCCCAAAAATGGCTTAATTTTTTTCCTATTTTGGTTGTCCACACCCCGGGAACCTCGGAAGCATACCCAAAGGGGGAGGGGCGGGGGGGTGGGTTGAGGGGACCGTAAAACCACCAGGAATGGAGAAACGCCTGTAGAATCGGGACCCCCCCCCCCCTTTTGGTTGTAGGAAATTCGGGCCCCAGGGAAGCAGCAGGGCCCCATTGTCCTGACGGGGGCCGCAAAATGGCGCGGGGGTATTCCCCCAAAATATTGAATTCACCCTCCCCACTTAAACCATTCGTCTGGGGATGGAAAGGCCCCAGAAGAAAAGTCCAATTTAAATTTTTAACGAAAAACACGGGGCCCGCCAAAATTTGGGGGCCCAAATTGGGAAACCCCGATCAGACACAAAATATGCGAGGGAAAATCCATGCAGACGAAAAAAAAGGGGGAAAAAAATGTCCCGCCAGTTGGGGACCCGGGGGAAGACCCGGGAGGGGGCACGAAGTGGGCATTTTGGGAGAATCTACCCGGGGACCACCCAGATGACAAAATTTTCCCTGAAGGGCGGAAGGCCCGAATGAATTTCCCATGCCGTGTGTGCCCCGGGGGATCTCGGGGGAGGGGCAGGGGGACAAGAGGCCCGAGGGCCTATCCCGGGGAAAACCTTGTTCCGGGCACATTTTGTCCCCGGGCCGAGAAAAAATTTTGGATGCCCTGGGGCAGGGTGGCCAACCAGTAGCGCCGGAATGAGGGCGGGGGAACTTTCGAAATCCCGGGGTGACCACCCGAAAAGAAAAACTATCCCCCACCCAGAAATTCCCCCGCCCTAAACGGGGACAAAACGTGGCCCTTTGCCTGGTGGTCCCCTCCCAAAGGGTTTTTCCAACCGGGCCACGTGGATCACCGTTGGGGGGAAAATGATGTGCGGGACACGGTTTCTTCTCCATTTGACGTAAAGGGGCTGGGGAAAGGGGGCCCTCACCTTTAAAACGTTTTTTCCTCGGCGGGGCCAAAGTGTATCCTGAATTTAAAACGAGAAAAAAAAAATAAAAACCCCAACCGGGCCCTGGCGGGGATTCAGACGCTGGGCCATCTGGAGGTACTGAATTCTTTTGGGCCCCCCTGTGAAGACCGAATGGGTGGGGGGGCCCCCCTCCAGCAAATGTTGCCACCCTCTGTCCCAATTTGATGGCCCCAGTTTTTCGATTCCTATGGAAAAAGTTGCGTTCACCCGGGCGAAAAGGGTTTCCGGGGGAGAAAAAACCCGCAAGAAACCCCCTTTCCCTTTTTTAAGGGCCCTTCTGAGGTCGGGTCTCCCCCCTGCTCCCACGGAAAAGGCATCCACTTCCGGGCCTAAAGGGCCTTTTCCGGATCAGGACAAACCAGGATAAAGCCAAAGGGAAAAACGCCGTTTTTCCATTTGGGAGAGAATGCTTCCCCAGCTGACGGGGCCCAACATCTGGGGTTGGCATTCTTCCGGGTGGGGGCCCAGGGTGGGAGCCACCAGCAAAGAGAAGGGGGAATAAACTCCCGGGTAAAAATTTGGGGAAACCCCCGGGAAACGTTAAATTTCCCCCGAAGCCCGACAGGGCGGGGGCAATGCAGGATCGCGGACAGTTTAGCGGGGCCCATCGGGCAAAACCAAACGGCCCGGAGACTATGCCCCCAAAGGAAAAAAAAGGGCGGCCCCTGGGGAACCGACCCCTTCTCCCGCTTGGCATACAGTCGATTTTTTTCCGCGGGCGCGAAAGGATCGGCCCATAACTTTTTACCCGATGAGTCTGTGCGTCAGGAGAGAAAATCAAATAAACGCCAGGTACACTATAAAGAGGTTTTACCGCAAGCTCTGAATACGTCATTGAAAAAATCCCCGGAAAAAAAGGCTGGGGCGTTGCATAGCCCAAAAGGCATTAAAAAGATACTTTAAAAAAGGCCTCCCGGGGGTTGAAGGCTTGGGGTTTTCCCCCTCGTTTCCCCCCAAGAATTTTTGACGAGGTTATAGGCACCGCGCCCGGGGCCAATTTTTGGGAAAACACCTTGGGTCCCGAAGACGAAACAAAGAGCTCCGATATCAGGGGGTAAGGGGGGAGCGGTTCTTTACCGGGGATCTTGTTTAGCCCCCTGTAATCTTTACACGGCCGAAGAGGAACCCCTCTTTTTTTGGGCGAAAAAAAAACCAGCCCCCCGGCGAGGAGGACCTTTTCGTATGAATCCTTTTTCCCCAAATTTTCTCTGTATGTAAGCCGACATTTGGGAAAAGTCCGGGAAAGACAGAGGAGACCCAAAAACCCTGGAGGGCTTTGGGTTTCCCGGGAAAAGGGGTCAAGGGGAAAATAAAATGGACGATTTTTGGTTTGGGAGCTTTCCCCCCTTTTTCGGGGAACCCCATCGCCAAAAACCTGGTACTTTGGCCCAGGGTCCCGGGAACGGCTTGGGCAGGCAAGGCGGGGAAGTGGTAGGCACCGGGGTTTGGGACCCTCCAAGCATCGGTTTTGGGTTCCGGTCCCCAACGCAGGACTTTTTGCCTGTCTTCCAAACGAGGTTGGGGCCCACTTGCAGCCAGGGGGGGCCCCCAAAAGGAAGCCGAGGAAAAACGGGACAACGTGGGAAACCCAACTTTCTTTTATTAACCCCCAAAACCCGGGGAGTTTCCCCCCCGGGTTTTTATAAAACTGGATGGGTCAAATGAGGACTCCCCACTGGGGCCGGGGGGAAAAAGCAGCGGCTTCTCCAACCGGGCTTTCAGGAAGCGGTACCGGGGTTACCAGTGAGGCTTAAAATGAAGTTCCCCCAGACCCCGAATCCAGGGAAGGGGGAAAAAACCGGAACCAGGGCCCCATCCCAAAACACCTCCACAGGATCAACAAAAATGGAGAGGATAAAAAAGGCCCCCTAGGGGCCCCTCTCACCACCCGGCCCTTTGGTGAAAGCGTTTCCGGGGGCTTGGGGGCGAAAAGGGGGGAACCTTTGCCGGGGGAAATGGGGGGGCTGGCGCAATAAAGGGGGTTTGCTTTTTTTTACACGACGGGGTTTAGGGTTTTTGCTCGTTTTAAATGGGCCCGGGGCCACTTGCAATTTGGGTTTCCCCTCCTGGGGTTTTAGGCGGGGGAAATTTGGGGAATGCCGGAAAAAACAGGAGCCAGGTGAAACCCCCGACGAGGTCGACAGCCTCTCTTTCTTGGCGAAGCTCCTCCTGGGCCCCTTTAGCGGAAACCCATTTTTGATTTTTGGGTGGCAAGAAGGGAAATTTAAATCGTTCAGGGAGGACGGGAGGGCTCTTCTGCCAAAGCGTCTTTTTTCCCCTTTGGGCAGCCCCCTTTTTTAAGGGGAGCGCAGAGGGTGGCATTGTTCCATGCGGCTCCGGGAAACCAGGGGGCGGAATTTAACCGCATAGTCACCCAAAAGGAAAAACCTCGCCCTTTACGAAGGGTCAAAAGGGCGGTCTCGGGGAGGAAAAGCCAAAGCGCCGGCTCCCGAAGAGGTGCGGAATTCCCGGGAAAAAGGGCTGTATCCCCAGTCACAGGGGCGTTCCTGTCCCCGAGGGGGGGTTTCCCAAAAACCAAAAGTTCCCCCCGGGAAAATAGAAACCCCCCACAAAGGCACTTTGGACCTTCCCAGGGAAACTGATCCCCCCATCAAAATCCACGTGCATTGAGCACTGAGTAATGAAAACCCCCGGGAGAGCTTGGGGTCACCGGCCCCAAAGTTTGGGGGGTAGAGGAAGCCGAAGTTGGGCCCAAAGGGGGGCCAACGGAACTGCAGAAGAAGAAGGACCCCAGACGGAGGCGGGATGCCCGCTGGGGGTGCGGGGCGAGGGATCATGGCGGGAGGGTTTCCCAACTGCGGGCCTTTTTGTGCGATTTGTTTCGATTGGTTGGCAAAAAATCCCCCGTTTCGATCCGCGATGCTTGGCAGAGGCCCCCTGGGGGATCCCCTGGCTGGATCTAACTGTAGGGCTGGGGGGTGGATCCACTGGGCCCCCGCAAGCGGGAAAGATAGCTAAGCCACGCCAGGGAACGGGAATTTAAGTACCCCCCGGTTTTTTACCAAAAGGGGCCCCCCGCAAAGCGGGAAAAGGGGCTTGCCGCGGCGTGAGGAAACCCGTCCCCCCCCCTGACATGACTTTCTTTCGGGGGCCGCCCAGGTGCCGCGTGGTTAAGGGAAAGTAGTCTGAGAGTCGTTTTCCCGGGGCCCGGCAGAAGGTCGGGGAGCGGGGAGAGGGTTTCGTGGTATAGACAGGCAGGGAAAGGGCGGGCGGGGGGCAGAGGGTCAAGTTTAGAAAAGTTTTGCGGGGGGGGTCTGGGACACGGGTTTAAAGGGGAGATAACTTTTGGAACGCTTTTTTCTAGGGCAAAGGGACATAGATCCAGCAAGGGAATGATTGTGGGACGTTTAAACCCTTTAAATAGGGGGAACGCCTGGCAATTTGCCAATTTAAACAGGGCCCCTGGCCCCTTTTAAAATCCCCGGGAACGAGCGCGCCGCCCCCTTGGCCAAAGGGGGCCCCGCCCCCGCATCGGCCGGGAGGGGCGCGGACGGCACAGGACGCGGGGCCCGGTAAGTTTCCCCGGCAAAACGCAGCCCCCCCCGTTTCCCCCGGCCCGCGGCGGACCCCCACCCCCGGTTTGGGGACCCGGGGGGGGGAACAAAGGGGTTTCGCCCGCCCCAACGGGCCGGGGGGGCGGGGGCAAAGGCCCGGGCACAAATTCAGCAAATTTTAAAAGGGCCCCATTCTAAAAAAAAGTTGTTTCTAACAAAATTTGTTCTTCACAATTGTCAAAAGTGGGTCAAGGGGCTTTTTTTGAATTTTTGGGGCTTTTGGGTGTTTACATGCAGCTATACTAAAGGTCCAAATTATAAAACAAATGTTTCTCACAGACATTTGTTCTTCACAATTGTCAAAAGTGGCTCATGGGTCATGTTTTGAATTTTTGGGGGCATTTTGCTGTGAAATGCAGCTAGACTACAGGTCCTATTGTAAAAAATGTGATTTCTAACAGACATTTGTTCTTCACAATTGTCAAGAGTGGCTCAAGGGTGATGGTGCTGTCAGAAACAGGAATAGGTAGGACACTGTTAATGGACACATATTGCAAAATGACTTGTTTTTGCAAGATCTTTAACATAGCTAGCAATCCCTGTATTGAGACAACCCATTTAATACAATTAAAAAAGAGAAACAAAGACATGGTGGGATTCCATCCTATTTTAAAAATGTGTTTTCTAGAATTAAACTACTAAAAAACTTGCATGTACAAAATATCTGGTAAAAAAATTCCTCTGAATTGTACAAGGGAGGTACAGGAAGACTTGATCAGATGTAGGTTATTCAGAGGACATGGAGTATGGAGCACGGACAGAGAACAAAGAACAGAGACAATTTCCTCCAGCACGTTGAGTAAAATGAGAAAAAGAATGCCAAGAAAAAGGGCACCTGGGTGGAACAGGAGCATTAACCACCAGTATTTCCAAGTGAAGCTCAATTGGTCCGCACTCATACGGAGGGGCAAGCACTACCCAGGTCTTGACTGTGTACTGAGGAAGGCTGGAGGTCTACTCACACTTCCGCACTTCAGCACGACTGTTTTCGTTGCTGCGTCATAAGGGCATTTTTACCGTGTAATAGATGACGGACGCCAGCCTGGGCTCTCACCGCAACTGACTGTAACTCCGGCCCTGCAGCTGAACTGCGTGTTACTAGATGACAGACACTAGCCTGGGCTCTCACCGCACCCACTGTAAGCTTGGCCCTGGCAGCTGACATCCGTGTTAATAGATGACAGACGCTAGCCTGGGCTCTCATCGCACCCCCTGTAAGTTTGGCCTGGCAGTTGGACCTCGTTGTTTACAGATGGATGACGGCAGAACTGACTCTCACGTTAGGGGCAATCAGGAGAGCTTCAATTTCTTAAAAAATCTGATTTTGAAAAAAGGTCATTTCTGTGAGGTTAAGTAGTGTCAAACAGGGCCCCCGGGCTGGACACAAATTGCACAATTTGAGGCTTAAAATTTTCTGGGGCTTGAGTCACTATGGGGTCGCATCATTTGATCTCCAGGGGAGTCTGTCCCTAATCACTGAAGAAGGAATTGGAGGAAAAATTAAACCATTGAATTGATTGGCTGAATCACTCAGAAGCCTGGAGGGCAAATGTCTTCTCAACTAAGAAATGTTTTGGGGATGATTAGGAAATTTTTATTACTTATGGGGTGTGCGGACGAATTAACACACATCTACACGTGTAAAAAATACCTTTAAAAACTGCAGGGAGGAGTGTATGTTGTATGTTATCACACTTAAAAAAAAAGCAAAATGATAATAATGTAAAACTATAAATAAAACTTCCCTAAATAAATTCTATAAACAAATGTCAGTTACCAAAAAGTATACTAAATGACAGTCACTGTACAAAATAGCACAGTGCCACTTTGTGATCTGTGGATCAAACAGGTTTAGGGGTCATGCTGTGGTACAGGACAGGTATAGTGAATGTCCAGTGAAACTAAAATGGTGGTTGAAAGACTCCTTTTTCCGGCACTTTTTAATCTGGGGTCATGGAGGTTTGGGGCTCTTGCTGTGGCCCAGGACAGGTATAGTGAATGTCCAGTGAAACTAAAATGGTGGTTGAAAGACTCGGCACTTTTTAATCTGGGGTCATGCAGGTTTGGGGCTCATGCTGCGTTCCAGGACAGGGATATTCAATGTCCAGTTCAAGTAAAATGATGGTTCAAATCATACTGCCTTCTGGCAGTTTTTAATTTGGGGGTCATGCAGGTTTAAGGGGACTGCTGTGGTGCAAGAACGGGATAGAGAATGGTCTGTGATTTTTTTTCTGTGGCTTTTATAACCTAAGTGTGTGCCTAAGATGTAGCACGTATCCATTTGACTGTTGTGGATGTTAATTCCAGCTTCTCCAGCCCTGTTTGGGTGTAAGAATGAAGGTGTTGTTCCTCTCCCATAGACTTTAATGGTCATCGGCGATAATCTATTATCGACTATCGGATATCTTATTGATAATTGCCGATATCAACCCGATGACGATAGTCAACGTAATCGCTCATCACTAATTACAATGCATTAGGCTGTATAAACAATCATGCCCCCTAGTGGTGATGCGCCCTAGTGGGACTCAAAGTATAAAAAATATTTTAAAGTGTAAAAATAATAAAAATATTAAAAGTTCAAATCAAGGGGGCGTGTCCGGACGCTGCACAAGATGGCCGTTGATTAGTGGAGCTCTGCAGACCACCTGCCATAGATTGGGGTTACACAGAAGAAAACCTGAGTTTGGAGACCTGAATCCAAAGGGCATCAGCGGCAGACATAGTCGGGAGCCTGCAGATCCATTTCTATCTTCCTGGGGGATCGGGCTGAGCGGAGACAGGATCCGGAGTTCTCTGGCGGGGTGCGGGCGCATTGGCGGGAGCGGTCGTTCTGTGACGAGGAAGAAGGAGTGGGGTCACAAGACGTGAGGATGAGACGGCTTAAGCGAAGGAGAGACCTGCGCTCCGGCCATAAGGAAGACCAGTCTGAAGTACACTGCCGGAGCCTGATAGCTTGAAGTGTCTCCTGCAACACAGCCTGGCGACGCAGCGCACCCCTGATTAACCGACTGACTGGTTGCAGGGTGAAAGTGAGGATCGCAGGCAAAAGGCAAAGGAACTGTGAGTAGCCATCTGGCAAGGAAAGAGCCTGTAAAGTTGCAAGCTGGTGGGCTGGGTGTTATAGACTATCTTGCTACAAGTTCAGGAGCTGGGGCGCCATTGCTCCACGCTTCACCTACTATCCACGTGGGGACGGCGGCCATCTCAGGCCCTCTGCATCAACAAGGCTAAGCTGGCTAAGCCGAGCGGAACGGGGCCACGTAAGCTTATAAGGTGCCCAGGGTCACTAAAAACTGAGAAGCACAGTATTGTCTCACTTTGGAGCCGCTCTAAGTGTACTAAAGCTACCACAGTGCATAACAGTGGAGTTTTGACCTTGGAGGATAGCCTCTATTCCTCCAGAACGCGTTCTGCAAAGCCCAGTGGCGCATTTGAAGATCTCCCTCTGAGCCAAGGGTCAGTGGCAGCATTGGTTACTTCCCCTGCTGTGGACCTGCCTAACTCAGGCATAAATAAACCACTAAGCATAACCTCTCAGCAGCCTCTACCCAGTCCAGCTAAGCACAGCAGCAGTTGCCCACCGAGTCCTGATACATTTGTTGAGCTTTCTGGCTCTCTCCTGGGACTAATGCCATCTAGACCACCTAAGTCACAACGGACTCCAGGGGCCTCTAAAAAGTTTGGGAACACCTCTGGCTATAAAGGTCACAATTGGTCGGCACTGGTGGCTGCAATCTCGGACCACTCTAATCAGTCCCAGCCACGACAGCCATCAGATAGTGGTTGGCGCTCCTCTTCTGAATCATTGCTCGATCCGCAAGAGTGAGATATGCCTTCATCTATACCAATGCAGGACTGGAAATCCTACACTGACCATCTGACCACTAAGAATGATTTCAAGGCCTTGGTGTTGGAGCTAAAAGAGACATTCCGTTCAGAAATCACAGAAATGAAAGCGGACCTCAAAAGTATAGCAACAAGAGTAGATAATCTAGAAACAGCACACGATGAAACCAGAGAGTTTGTTTCTGATCTCTGCAAGCACACCACCTCCCAAACCTATGTCTTACGTGATATGGCGAGACACCTAGAAGACCTGGACAATAGAGGGAGGCGTAATAACCTCAGACTCCGTGGTCTCCCTGAAGCTAAAGATTCTGAAAACTTGAGAGGCACTCTTACTGAGATCTTCAACTCATTACTGGGAGAAACCTCATCTCACAGCATTAAATTTGAAAGGGCTCACAGGGCCTTACGACCTAAAAGCTCCGCAAATTTCCCAAGAGACATGATATGTTGCTTGCACGACTACGAGATAAAGGAGCAGATTATGTCATGCGCTAGATCCAAGGGTCCATTTCACTATCAAGGCGCCCAAGTTCAAGTGTTTCAGGACCTGTCTTGGTTCACCCTGCAAAAGCGGAGATGCCTAAAACCTCTACTCGCTGAGCTACAAAAAAAAGGGATTAAGTACAATTGGGGCTTTCCTTTCATGTTGCTGGCATCTAGAGATGGTCACTCGTCGGTGCTAAAAGTATACGAGGACCTGCCGCACTTCTGCTCGTCGCTGGACGTACCGATGCTGGAGATGCAGGACTGGGATCTTGAGCTGCCGCCGCCTGCACCACCGGCACTGTGGCAAAAGGTTCAGGGACATCGCCGGAGACCTCTCCCGTCGACTGGGGTCCCCCCCCCCCCCCGGGATTCTGCATCTCCTCCAAAAACTTGACTCTTACAGGTTTCGCTTTCATGCTATTGAAAAGAACACTTGCCTATCGGGCATGTAGCAGCCCCAAATACTTATGATTATCCTTTCATTTTATCCTCCTGCTCTTTCCCCTACTCTGTTTTCCCACCTCCCACCCCCCTTTTCTCTTTTTCTTTTATTCTTTCTCCTCCTTTTATCTTTAATTTTTCCCCTCTCCTACTATATTGCTATGAATGGCGGGTTGGTCATGCATAGCCCTCTCTGCTCTTACTTATTTTCCATCGGAGGCTCAGGTAGAGGCGGTTACCCGCCCCTGTATTGATTGGGTAGCGTTCGACACTATCTCCCCCACTGGAGGTCTTCTAATCGGTTTAAGCACTTAGTTATAAAGTGCTGACCAGGTCAGGGCACATCACAGGGGAAACTATTCTTTGAGTAGTTCCCCCCCTGTTGGTACTACCTATCTGCCCTAATGGTACCCTCATCGCCGGTCACCTTAATATCCCCTTACTCCCTCCTGTTAAGGGATGCCGGTATTCACTAGTGTGTTCACTATTACGCTCTTCTGCTTGCATTTGTGTTTGTTGTCTTGTTTCCCCCTCCCTTTTTTGTGTCTTGTGTGGATAGCATCAGCTGACGAAACCGGGACTTCAGGTACTCAATTTGCAGAATTATATGGTCAATTGTTTTTTTATGATGGCTAAGTTGATGTCTTTGAATGTAAAGGGTATTAATTAAAACGTTAAAAGACGGTTGCTTCTCTCTGAGATGCGCGCAGCTCAGGCAAAAATCGTGTTTCTCCAAGAAACGCATTTCAACAAAGAGGGCAATCTTGCCTTCGCTAAGAATCACTACCCCATTTCCTATGTATCCTCCCAAGCTAAGAAAAAGGCGGGTGTGGCAATCCTGCTTTCCAGGTCATGCCCCTTCCAAGTCATAGATACCCAGGTAGATGACCAGGGACGTTTTATTATTCTCAAGGGAGACTATAAGGGCACTACTTTAACATTATGTAATATTTATGCTCCTAACCAATCCCAAAATAAGTTCCTGAAACCTGTCTTCTCTAAACTACGAAGATTCTGCTCTACGTTACTGCTGGTGGGAGGTGACTTTAATGTGGCATTTTCTGAAACAATGGACAAACTATGTATAGCCAGACGTCAAAAAACGGACTGCTCGCCTTTGTAGGAAGTTTAGGCAGCTGGTCAGGAGGCATTCTTTGTTTGATTTGTGGAGAATAGCCCACCCCACGGAACGATCGTATACTTTTTTCTCTGCCCCGCACGGTACACACTCCCGAATTGATAGTTTTTTCGGCAATGTGCCGACTTTGAGGAAGATAGTGGAGGCAGAAGTGGGGCAGTTCACCTGGTCAGATCACGCCCCTATATTTCTAACGCTTAAGACAGACAACACCCCAATACGAAATTGTCATTGGCGCTTAAACGAGAGTTGGATTAAAAATCCCCAATATAGGGAGGAGATTAGGTCCCATATTAGGGAATATTTCTCTTTTAATGAAGGGTCAGTATCCTCCCCTCTCACGCTGTGGGAAGCTCACAAATCTGTCATACGGGGTTCCTGCATTTCCATAGGTTCAAGGATCAAAAGAGACGCTAAGCTACAGAGTGAGACTTTACAGCGCGAGCTTTCATCCTTAGAGTCCGCATTGGCCAACCGTCCGTCTAAATCCTTGCTGAGGAAAATAGTGAACCTTAGGGCGCAATTGAAGACCTTGGCTATAGGCAAAGTAGAGAAAATGTTAGTGTATACACGGAGGAGATTCTATGAGTGGGGGAATAGGGCACACACGCTCCTGGCTAGACAGTTAAGGGAGGATGCGTCCAGCAGAACACCATATGCCTTGCGGGATCTGAAGGGTCAGGTGACATACGATCCACAGGTGATAGCCCAGCTATTTTTCAAATACTTTTCGGGGTTATACTCTCTCCCGGACTCCCTCCCGAAGGATTTGGACACTCGGTCCCAGATCCTGGGGCGCTTTTTAAAATCATGTGGGTTGCCGAGCCTCTCCACTGAGGCCAGGGACTCACTTAACGCTCCGATCTTAATGGAGGAGCTGGAAGCAGCCTTGAAATCTATGCCCAATGGTAAAGCTCCAGGGCCTGACGGTCTCACTTATCTTTATTATCAGGTTTTTAGCCCAGAATTATCACCGTATTTGCTAAAGCTCTATAATCATGTGATGGAGGGGGGAGAGTTGTCCTCTACCTTTTTACATTCTTATATCACTCTTCTGCCTAAACCAAGTAAGGACCCTATGGATGTCTCAAGTTACAGACCCATAGCGCTACTTAATACAGACTCAAAGTTATTCACCAAATTACTAGCTAATAGACTCTCAATACTTTTACCCAGACTTATCCATAAAGACCAGGTGGGGTTCATCCTGAATCGCCAGAGGGTGGACAATACCCGGAGGACGGTGGACCTGATCGATGTGGTTAATAAATCTAATCAATCAGCCTTAGTATTGAGCCTTTATGCCGAGAAGGCATTTGACCGCATCGGCTGGGCCTACATGTTTGCAGTGTTGCAAACCTTTGGAATTGGTGGCCCCTTCCTTCAAGCGCTGAGAGCCTTGTACTCCAAACCGACGGCAACAATTCGCTTGCCGCATAATATGTCTCTAATGATCTCCATCCTAAATGGCACTAGACAGGGGTGTCCTCTCTCGCCATTGATTTTTGCCCTGTGTGTGGAACCTCTTGCCTCCGCTGTCCGCCTCAACCCGAGCATTCATGGGGTCTCTCTGTGGGAGAGGGAATTTAAGTTTGTCCCTCTTCGCGGATGATATCTTACTGACATTAACATCACCACATATATCCCTCCCTAACTTGCACAGATTGCTTAATGAGTTTTGCACCATCTCAGGCTATAAAATTAACACTGCAAAAACAGAAGCATTACCAATAAACATGCCTCAACCGATGGTAAATTCTCTGATGGCCAATTTTTCTTATAATTGGAAGACCTCATATATTAAATATTTGGGAGTACACTTAACAACGTCCTATGCGTCCTTATATAAATATAACTTCCCTGAAGTTTTCCTAGAAATTAGACGAACCATGACCAAGTGGATGGGGTTGCCGCTATCGCTATTTGGGCACATCTCAGCGTTTAAAATGTCTCTATTGGCAAAATTATTACATCTTTTCGAAACTTTGCCCGTGCGGATAACAATGAGAGATCTAAAACGTCTCCAATCGGCTATGCTCAGGTTTATATGGGCTAACAAACGACACAGAGTCAGACAGAGTGCGTTAATAACTGGAAGAAAGAACGGCTGTCTAGCAGTACCGGACTTGCCTAGGTATTACTGGGCATCCCAACTAAGGCGAATCCCTGCCTGGTCCTCCCTCTATGCCTATTCGGTATGGTTTGAAATTGATAAGTTATGGCTAGCACCTATAGACCCTAACTCTCTTCTGTGGGCCACATCCCATGCTCCTGTAGACAGGGCTTTACTAGGCCCAATGGCCCTCACGAGAGAAATATGGCATCGGTGTGCGAGTAAATTTGGATTATGTTCTTCGTCTTCGGCCATGACTAACTTTCTGTTTAACCCGTCGTTTTCGGAGGGAATGGGAGGTCAGGCTATGAGGTGGTGGTTTAACAAAGGTCTTTTCCGCTTTGCCGACATAGTAGATCATAGAACTAAACGCATCAAGCCCTTTCAAACATTACAGACAGAACATGAGCTGCCTACCAGTTGCTACTTTACTTACATGCAAATCACTCACTATATGTCATGTATTTTACTCTCGAGGACGGTTTCCACCCCTACCCAATTTAAGAAGCTATGCCGTTTAAACTCATCCACTAGGGGGTTAATATCAGGAATTTATACTATTCTGTTGAGCCCCTTTCCAGATGAGGCACCGCGACATGCATATATGTCAAAGTGGGAAGCAATGCTAGATAGAGATATCTCAATAGAGGAATGGGATCTCATCTGGAGACGGGCCTCGCAGACTTCTCAATGCACAACATATAAAGAGAACATATATAAAATTTTAATGTGCTGGTACCATACTTCTTCCTTGCTACACAAATTAAATCCGACAATTCCGGATAGATGCTGGCGATGTGACATGCAGGAAGGTAGTATCTATCACATCTTCTGGGAATGTCATGCGATTCAGACTTTTTGGGCAGCGGTTAAGATGTTCGTTAACGATTTGTTTGGTATCCTCCTGCCGATGGATCCAATATGTTTTCTCTTTAATCTTTTTGCAATCCAGCTCCCGAAATGCTTGCTCAAACTAATGCTGCATGTTCTTACGGCCGCTCGCTGCCTAGTATCAGCTCACTGGAAAAGCAAAAGGGCACCGGGCCTCTCCGAGCTATATGGGCGACTGAGAGACATTAGGAACATAGAGTACCTTACAGTGTCTGTACATAACAAGCTAGATTTGTTCACACAAATTTGGTCATCCTGGGATGTCTATGTTATATCTAACGATATCTGAGGTCACCCCGGAGGTAAAAGTGGTTCCCTGTGATCCCTCTTACAGGCTATCTTCTGTGTCCCACCCTCCCGCTTGTGTCTGTCTTGTCCGTTAGGTTTAGATTAGGTCATGTATGTTTCATAAAATGTTTTTGGGATTGGCTCCATTAAGCTCATGAAATGGTGCGATGGATATAAGCTGCATGATTACATGCAAATTTAGCCTTCGAACTCTCCATGTCCTCGTTATGTGAATGTCGTTTAAAATGCTTATTGTTTTATTTTTGATAAGAGGTCTACATATTTACTTACATTCTACTATAGTGATGCATGCGGATTCTGTGGGTTATTATTCACAATGTACACTTGAGATATGTATATGCTTTTTGTAAAGACCAGTCATTCCAAATGTTTTATATCTTTTTCTGGTAAAATCTTTAATAAAAAATACAGTTAAACAAAAAAAAAAAGTTCAACATTACATTTTACAAATAAAAAATAATAATAAAAAAGTTACACACATTTGATATCGCCGCGTCCGAAAAAGTCAGATATATTAAGATATAACATCGTTTATCTCGTACGCTGAACGCCGTAGAAGAAAAAAATTCCAACGCCAAAATTGAGGGTTTTTTTGGTCATTTTACGTCCCCTAAAAATTGGAATAAATTTAATCGAAAAAGTCTCATGTATTCTTATCTGGTACCAATAAAAAGGACACTTCTGCCTGCAAAATTTTTTCCCTCACTCACATGCGTAGGTGTTAGCACAAAAAAGTTATTGGTCGCAGAAAATGCCGCCGCCGCGCAACTTTTAAAAATAGAAAATGTTTGGAATTTTTTTACGGTACCAGAACATAACGGAAACCCTACATGTTTGGTATTGCCGAGTGCGTATCAACTTGTAGAATAACACATAATTTATACTGAAGATTGAATGCCATAAAAGCAAAACACCCGCAAGCATGGTGCAAGTACTTTTTTTTCACATTTTGCCCTACTTAGAATTTTTTTACGGTTTCCCACTATATTTTATGATAATAAGAATAACATCATTAGAAAGTCCATTTTGTCCCGCAAGATAAAAACCCTCATTTTTTCTATGTAGGTGGAAAACTTAAAACGTTATGGCTTTTGGAAGGCAGTTAGGATAAAAATGAAGAGTCAATTTTTTTTCTTTGGGGGGGTTAAACATGATGAATCAGTAATTCGCAGTACTCAAAAATTAGGTATGCTTATGGTTTATTTACAAATGTGAGTCATATACAGTGAAAGAAATAATTATTTGATCCCTTGCTGATTACGTAAGTTTGCCCACTGACAAAGACATGAACAGTCAATAATTTTAAGGGTAGGTTAATTTTAACATTGAGAAATAGAATATTCAAAATAATATCCAGAAAATCACGTTGTATAAATCAGGGGTCCTCAAACTACGACCCGCGGACCACATGCAGCCCGCCGAGGATATTTTAACTTCCGCAGCCCTATGTCTCTATCAGTTTTGCACATCGAGAGACTGAAATTCTTGCCCATTCTTCATTGGCGCACAGCTGGAGCTCAGTGAGGTTGGATGGAGGAAAGCGTTTTGGTGAACTTACTGAGCTCAGTGAGGTTGGGTGAAGAGCGTTTGTGAACAGCAGTTTTCAGCTCTTTTCACAGATTCTCGATTGGATTCAGGTCTGGACTGTGACTTGGCCATTCTAACACCTGGATATGTTTATTTGTGAACCTTCCATTGTAGATTTTGCTTTATGTTTGGGATCATTGTTTTGTTGGAAGATAAATCTCCATCCCAGTCTCGGGTCTTCTGCAGACTCCAACAGGTTTTCTTCCAGAATGGTCCTGTCTTTGGCTCCATCCATCTTCCCATCAATTTTAACCATCTTCCCTGTCCCTGCTGAAGAAAAGCCCAAACCATGATGCTGCCCCACCATGTGTGACAGTGGGGATGGTGTGTTCAGGGTGATGAGATGTGTTGCTTTTACGCCAACATATCGTTTTGCATTGTGGCCAGAAAGTTGGATTTTGGTTTCATCTGAGCAGAGCACCTTCTTCCACATGTTTGGTGTCACCCAGGCGGCTTGTGGCAAACTGTAAACCAGACTTTTATGGATAATGGTTTTCTTCTTGCCACTCTTCCATAAAGGCCAGATTTGTGCAGTGTACGACTGATTGTTGTCCTATGGACGGACTCTCCCACCTCAGCTATAGATCTCTGCAGTTCATCCAGAGTGATCATGGGCCTCTTGGCTGCATCTCTGATCAGTCTTCTCCTTGTTTTAGATGAAAGTTTAGAGGGACGGCCGGGTCTTGGTAGATTTGCAGTGGTCTGATACTCCTTCCATTTCAGTATGATCGCTTTACTTCGGATGGGTAAAGTTTGGGAAATCTTTTTGTATCCAAATCTGGCTTTAAATTTCTCCACAACAGGATCACGGACCTGCCTGGTGTGTTCTTTGGTCTTCATGATGCTCGCTGCGCTTTAACCCTGAGACTATCACAGAGCAGGTACATTTATACGGAGACTTGATTACACACAGGTGGATTATATTTATCATCATCATTCATTTAGGACAACATTGGATCATTCAGAGATCCTCACTGAACTTCTGGAGTGAGTTTGCTGCACTGAAAGTAAAGGGGCTGAATAATTTTGCACGCCACACTTTTCAGTTTTTTATTTTTTACAAAAGTTTGAAATATCTAATAAATTTAGTTCCACTTCACAATTGTGTCCCAATTGTTGTTGATTCTTCACAAAAAAATTAAAATTTTACATCTTTATGTTTGAAGCCTGAAATGTGGCTAAAGGTTGAAAAGCTCAAGGGGGCCGAATACTTTCGCAAGGCACTGTATGTGCAGTGTGCATAGGAATTTGTTTATAGTTTTTTTAAACTATATTACTACTAAATTTATAATCCCCCCATCACTAAAAATGAATTAAAAAATGGGACCAACATAGAGTAAACAAATGGTTTATGCTTGTTATAAACTATACAACCGCCGATCAAAAAACGGGACTAAAAACCATGCAAAACAATGGGCATTATACAACATCTAAACACGCCAAACAAAATAACCCTGCCCAAAACAATAAAATAAACACAAGGTTAATTTTATTACAATATACACATATAGAGACGAAACACAATAAAAAAACAGTGCTGGAATACTGAAGGCACTACCACAAGGTAAGTATCCCAATATGAAACAGAGTAAACATAGTACCACACACTCAAGAGTAAAACAGATGCAAGTAATACAACCCAAACATCAATTCATATAGAAAATACATATCTATGGAGATAATGACATATAGTATTATGTTCAATCATCAAATAAATAGAGGAAAAGGGATACAGACCAAAATGGTGCCAGGAAACAACCCAAAGTGCGTTTCGCAAGGAAGCTTCATCGGGATCAACTACTGTTATAAACTATGTTGTATGGTATAACGATCTGTCTTCCATGCAGAAATTTTTGAAGTTTGAAAATGTTTCCAAATTTTCACATTTTCATATTTTGCCTTTAAGAGTAACCGTAATGCTGATGTGGCTCTTAAGGAAAATTATTCTGGAAGATTCGTCAGGGGTCAACTATTGTTATAAACTATTTTGTATGGTATAACAATCTGTCTTACACGCAGAAATTTTTGAAGTTTGAAAATGTTTCCAAATTTTCACAACATTTGGATATTTTGCCTTTAAGGGTAACCGTAATGCTGAAGTGGCTCTTAAGGAAAATAATTGGGTACAATCCTGATATAAGGGATAAAGAAAAATAATTCCAAACACAAGTATAGACATTTTCAAAGCTAACCTTTATTAAAAATTGGCAACAAGTTTTGAGACAAAGTTCTATATAATGATGTGAAATATTCTATGCACATAATTGATATGTAGAAGTGTTATGCAATTGTAGTGATTATATTTGCTTTTTTTAACACTTCTAAATTGCTTTTGCTTGCTAATTTATGACATATGGCAAGTAAAAACAATAATAAAACAAAAACAAAATGGCTACAGCACTGTGTAAATTTTTGATGTTTAACAAGAAATTTCTTCATAAACATTTACCACATTCTAAACATGAAAATGGTTTCTCTCCAGTGTGAATTCCTTCAAGTTACATAGTTACTTAGTTAGTATGGTTGAAAAAAGACATGTGTCCATCAAGTTCAAACCAGGGTGGGTAAAATGTGGTTGAAGGGAGGGAGACAAGAAGTTCAAGCCCAGCCTCCTCACTGGTTTATGCACCAAGGGAGACCCTATCTCTGACCACAGAACCGTCACCAGCCAGGATCCAGAATTTTACATAACTACATACGCATTCACATTTTTTAGTTTCAGGTAGGTATCTAAGCCTTTCTTGAAACTCTCTACAATTCCTGCTGTGACCAGCTCCTCAGGCGGTTATTCCACAGATTTACAGTTCTCACAGTGAAGAACGCCCTTCTCCTCTGGAGATTGAATCCTTTTTTCTCTAGCCGAAGGGAATGTGCCCTTGTTTTTTGAGGTGGTTTTACATGAAATAATTTTTCCCCATACTTTTTGTAGGGACCATTTATATATTTATATAAATTAATCATGTCCCCCCAGAGCCGTCTTTTCTCAAGACTAAATATGTTACATTCTACTAACCTCTCCTCATAACTAAGATGCTCCATTCCCCTTATAAGTTGAACAAGACTTGATTTCTCAGTAGAACATTTCTCACATTCTGAACATGAAAATGGAATCTTCCCGCTGTGAACACTTTGATGTTTAATAAGATCTGATTTCTGAAAGAAACATTTGCCACATTCAGAACAGAATGGCTTCTACCCCGTGTGACATCGATGATGTCTAACAAGACCTGATTTCAGTGTAAAACATTTGCCACATTCCAAACATGAAAATGGCTTCTCCCCCGTGTGAATTCTGTGATGTTCAACGAGATATGCTTTTGCAACAAAACATTTCCCACATTCTGAACATGAAAATGGCTTCTCCCCTGTGTGACATCGATAATGTCTAACAAGATTTGATTTCAGTGTAAAACATTTACCACATTCTGAACATAAAAATGGCTTCACCCCGGTGTGAACTCTGAGATGATCAACAAGATGATCTTTAGCACCAAAACATTTACCACATTCTGAACAAAAAAAGGGCTTCTTATTTATGGGACATTTTTCATTTTGAACAAGTGATGAATCAAGAGATGTATGGCATAGCTGATGTCTGATAAGATTTGATTTCTTAGTAAAACATTTTCCACATTCTGAACATGAAAACGGCTTCTGCCTTGGGTGAGTTTTTTGATGTTGAATAAGATATGATTTCAGAGTAAAACATACTGAACATGGAAATGGCTTCTCTTCTGTATCATATTGTTGATTTTGAACAACCATTGATTGTGATGAATCAGAAAGTAGGACTTGCTTAAAAGGATCAGTTGCAAAATCTCTGGTGGAAAGGTCGGATGGTCTATTTGGGATAATAGCATGCTCTTCATGTATATCTTGTGCAATATCAGAATCATCGGCTTCAAAATCTGAGCTCCTGGTACAACCATCTGCCAAGAATAAAACTGATTTTATTATTATCGAATAATATTTAAAAATGTTCATACAAATTGTATAGCATGTGCCAAAATTAAATTATTGACTATGACAGTGGAGGCAAAGAGAAAACAACCTAAGCACTTTCAAAGGAAGAGCCGTTAAACTTTGTTGTTAGGCAACCTGAAGTGGCCTCTGAGTCTGTGATATTATATAGCATTTGTCTGGGATTAAAGGGACAACCTTTTTTAAGACCCACACATATCATTAATGTCTGAGATGGGAAAAACCCCTTCATGTACTCACTCATCAACTTTTTTGCACAGAATGTGTGTATGCTTTACACCAGAGTCTTTGACTAGAGATGAGTAGTAACATCCTCAGTCCTCCTCAGATAACCATGTCCATATTCTATCAATCAATTCTGGGGCATGGAGCACACCATGGACCATGCCCGTGTCCGTGGATGTATCCGTGCTTCCCTTGCCTGGCGCCTTTCTCCCCTCACCTCCTTCCAGGGCTGGATCCCATCTTTTGCTCTGCACCTGCCTTTGTCTTATGCTCTCTGCCAGCACCAGGCTTCTCCTGTTTCTGCTTTGCCAAGAACTTGCTGCCACACCTTAATGTGGGCATACCCTGGTCCTCTGTGATTTAAAGGGCCAGCACATGCCATTCCAATTTTCCCTGCAGCAATAGCAGCTGACCTGGATCTTTTCATTACTCAAAAATCTCTGCCAGTTTTTGGTGTTTGTTCCTGTGTGTTAGTGCCTTATTGCCTGTGTTCGTACTCGCCACTCAAATCCAGCTAAATGCAGCCAAACTGATTGGTCAGCGTTTCATAATACAGATGGACAATAAAACATAAAGCCAAAGAAACCCAAGAGTTTATTAAAGCAAAGAAGTGGAATGTTCTTGAATGGCCAAGTCAGTCACCTGATCGCAGCCCAATTGAACAGCATTTAACTTGTTAAAGACTAAACTTCAGACATCACACAGAATGGCCACAAAGAGCAAATGAAAAACCTCGTAAGGCCCGGCAAATTTTAAAAAAGGGGCAAAACACAGGTCGGGTGATGTCCATGAGTTCAAGATTTCGGGGCCGTCTTGTAACAAAGGGATTTAACCAAGTATTAAAAATTTAACTTTTTTTTTACAATTTTTTTTTAAATTTGTCAAATTATTTTTTGGTTATTTTTAAAAAACAGGGTGGAAAATGTTAAGGAGCTGAA
The DNA here is from genome assembly GCA_025379985.1 of Phyllomedusa bahiana. NCBI lineage: Eukaryota > Metazoa > Chordata > Amphibia > Anura > Hylidae > Phyllomedusa > Phyllomedusa bahiana. The sequence goes on along the minus strand of JAODAL010008754.1, from coordinate 86,335 downwards.
ACCCTTCTTCCATTTTAAAGAGGATACCCCTAGATGAAACTGAAAGTTCAATTTAGCCCATGTCCTTATATCACATACTTTAAATATGTTTTAGAAAACAATACAAAAAACAAAATTTATTTTCAGGTCCAAATAGATACGGATCAACTGTATATTTATTGGCTTCTTTTTAGTCCTTAATACTGCCCCTTTCCCCTTTATCAATCAAAAAATCCTAATTTTTTGGGGCCCCATTATAGAAGAGGTGAAATTTTCCCAATTTAAATAGAGAAAAATACAGTTTTTATATGGTAAAAGATACAATTTTAAAGATGACTGAATGAACAGGTTCCACTGATAAGTGCATTATAGCACAAACCGGGCTTTTCCTCTATGTTTCAAATAAACAGATTCTTTATTTACAACCTTACGCGTGTATCCCCGCTGGTACACCGCAAAAGTTTTAAGGGTTACGGGGAACAAGCCTCGATCTTTTTTTGGGAAAACGTTCTCCTGCTATCTCCGGGTGGGAGAAAGCATTCACGTGACCCCCTGCAGCGGGGCCACTAAAAGGGAAAAGTTATTCAAGATATTTAAAAAACATCAGGGATGTTGTGTCTCATTTTTCACAACTCCCAAAGGTTAGTTTAACTTTAAACTATATTCAATTTTTTGGAAGTAAAAAAAGTAAAAAAAAAAAAGAGCATTCAATTTCCCAAGTTACACAGAAGGGGTTTTTCACACGGACCGTTTTTGGATCCCTTTTTGGTGCTTTTTACGGGTCCTTTTTTAACCGCGAAAAATGGAAAACGCATCCAAAAAAGCGGATCCCGAAACCAACGCGGGCCTTTTTTTTGGGTGCGTTTGGATGGATTGGATGCGTTTTACGGATCCGTTTTACGGATCCGTTTTTTTTTCATGCATTTTTTATTTAAATCAACCTATCAAACTGCAATTTAAATAGAATAAAACCTATCAAATGACCTATGATTTTAGAACCCTCGCCCCCCCCATATTTTTGTGTTGTTTCAAGTCAAACACAATAGTTTTAGAAAACCCCCCCCATGTAAATTAATTAAATACATGTCATTTTATAAACTGAAATTGTGATAGGATGATTTTTTTAGTCACATGATTCAGTAAAACAAAATAACAGCATTTGCTTTAGAAGTAAGAGGAGGTTCAGTGCATTGTCCGAACAATCCTGACACACACTTTCTGCCTTTCAATGCAATACTGCACAGTCCCCTCATATAATGGATATGGAGGCAGAAGGCATGCCACAACAGCCGCGCTGTTTGATTCTGCCAAGAATCGTTGATCGCACGAGGTGCCAAATATTTCTAAAAGATCAGCGCAGATGCAGCTAGTTTGCTATTTGTGTGTTTTTAAAGCACTGGAACGGAAAAGAAGCGAGGATGATGGGGTAGTACATTTCATCGTTATAAATAAATTGGTATGTAATGGGTGACAACATTCTGTACGATCTCTTCTTTTTTGTTCTTTCTTCTTTCCATTCCCGCTGACTGCTCCCTCTGTAGTGTTTATCTAATTTCTTTTTATGTTTCTGTCCCTTTTTAAATAATTTTTGTTCTCTTTCTTGCTAGTGCGCTTTTGGTATTTTTTCATCTTGCATTATATGTAGTCATTCTCACGTACAGATTAAGTATGTTTGCAATCTGTTTAATCGATTATAAATATCAGTGTGTCACATTTCGGTGCATAGTTACCAACTCTTAAATAATATGCCCGAAATGTATCCTTTGCATTAGTTTGTAGCTCCTCATAGAGCGATTATCTAGTACTGTCTCTGTTCTACACCAGTGTTACAAAACAAAAGTACTGGTATGCTGGTAGTAAATTAGAAGTTCAACATGTCATTTTTTTTTCAACTCACTTCCCATTAAAATGTTTTTGAAAAATGTTTTTTTTCTAAATGGGAGCCACCATGTAAGCTTTTTGTATGTGTTGGCCAGCATTTGTATTTTACGAACTCCACCAGACTCATATTGTGGCGAATATGCCGTTCATCTTGCGTTGGATATATGCAATTTGATGTATGGCATAGGTGTATGTTAAAAACTATTAAGCTGCCAATGATGTACTTTTCAAACACTGTAGAGCTACATGTAATAGACATTCTAATACAGCATTCTAGGAAGAAGTGACATGACTCAATTATTATTAATACTTGTGAGCCTATTCAGTTTGATATTCCCTGATGTCCAGCCAACATGTATGCTTACTTTATTTTCGGCAGCCATAACTTTCTGGGTGTACTTTGCAGTTCTGGCAATACTACGCTGCCTATAAATTATGTCCCTGAAATAAATGTTTTAGAAATTATTTTTTACTTTTTGAAATATGTGAAATTGTTTTTTTTGACTTGCCTTGTCGATCGTCATATTTATTAGGAAATAGAATGTCGCAGACTGACCCGAAGAATGCTGGTCACCACAATCAATCTTTGGCGAACACCCGTGGCCGAAATTGGCCAACTGTACATGAACTAAGAAGGTATCTGTTACGTTGTTAAAAAGTAAGATGGAGTTTAGAAAAGAAAATGTCATGTAATAATATATATATATAGTAATTGTATTATATACTTATATATATATAGTATATATAACTATATTATATATAAATATATATAATTATATATATATATACGTCACTATACTATTCTTTTTTTTTTTTTTTTTTTTTTTTTTTAAACTAGCTACCCAAGAAGTATACATGACTTCACATGTCCGGACGGTATGTCCATGGAAGGCCTGTTGAACACATTTGCTGGACATCCTTTCAAGGCCATCTTCCTAGCGACCCCAGGATACCAATATGGAGGACAGCCTTTTCACTCCCGCTTCACGGAACGTCTGCTGATCAACTGTTGCGGTAAGTAGTTGTCAATCACATCAAACATCCACTTCCACTTTGAAACATCTACACTTCATTCACACAGTTACTTTTTTTCATTCACTTCCATTTTTTTCTTTACCTTTGAATCAAATATTGGCCAAGTTGGCTAATGTTACGAGAACATGACAATCTTGCTGACGATCCACCTGGATAACTAGCTAATATCACAGTTAATCATAATCCGAAAAATGAAATGCAGTTTTCCCATTTGGTTTGCTATGGGCAACTAACAATGTTGATTCACTTACACCATTTAACCATGGACAAGAGTATATGAATCTTTTGAAAGTGGAAAATTCGTTTAAGCTGCCCATGGTCGCTGAAAAGTTAAAGCGCAGCCCCTTGCAATGACACTGGAACTACGGCTGTGTTTGGTTACTGTGTCAACTAACAATCTCAGCTACATTCACTCCCTGTATTGTCGTAACGACCTTCAATTTTTTTAATTGGGAAAACTACCTGGTTGGTCCACTAAAAATTTTCTTTTTTTTCCCTCCGCCCCCATGACATTCTGGCAACTGGGGAGTTGTATACGTTTTCATCCACTTGCACCTCCAATTTCCTGGTTGCGCAAATTCAATATCCAACTCCGAATTGTGAGGTGGCACATGTCACGGCTGATCTGGCAGCTACCTTGCAGGCCCATCTACTATGCCAATCCCCTTGGACCTACGCGAGATGTTGGTTTCGCAGGCAGCTCAGCAGGCTTGTCAGTCTGTGGGGCCAATTTCCCCAACTGCATACCGTCCGGTCGACGGAAAAGCACAATATCGTGCGTTGCTAGCAGGCCACTCACTATTCACGCGATCTATGTTTTTTTAAATTACAAAAAAATATTTTTCATGGTCCACACTGATTGGCGGTGGCTGATGCAAGACTATAAATTTCTGCAATCGACGACGGGGCGCCTATGGAAGTACTTGTTGGTTGGGATCTTCCCCCGCCCCTGGGCCTGCTGCTCGAGTCTCTGAGTTTGGGAGGCAAGTGCTAGCTCTGAAGTCATGTGACTCCTCACCATCCACCAAAAACTTTAGTTTCCCGTGGGATCCACGTGTGCACCGCCCCCCTCTGGTCCTAGGTAGGGGATGAAGCGCCCTTTCCTTTACTTGGGCCAACGCTGCTCGGCGATACCCCTGATCCGGTCTGGACATCAGACGAGGGGTACAGATGACGGCGTGGTGAGGACGTTGTTTTTTAATATGAGGCTGAGCGTCCGGGCAAGACGCTTCCGTTGGAGAGTGTGGCCTTCTGCTCGCTGAGTTAATAAGTGGCGTAGGATTTTTTTTCGAGCACTGCTGGGGAGCGAGTCTGCAATGAATGTTGGGTGAGCACAGATGTGCTGCGTGGGATGTGGAAAGCGGTGGATTGGAGATCAATCAAAGCAGCCGTTTTGTATTCTCCCTTGCACAACTATGTCCGGGGTATTATGATGGTCCCCCGACATGGAAGTTGTGCCAGTACGACAGGAAAGCTTTGGTTATGCTCCATTTCACAGTGGGATTCTCGGCCTAGTTCCATGTCCAACAGTACCTGCTGCAGGGTGTGAGAGAAACCTTTCACCTGGATACTTCATCTTCCCCCGAATGTACCTTGTTGCCCTGGCAATTTGTTCAGCCTCAGTGAGCATTAGGCTTCCATTTTCCCGGCGCAGAGTGAATGGATCACCTTCCAGTTATCAAGGCCTCCATGGACCAAGAGGAAGAAGTATATGCCTCTTGAAGTTTTCCGTTGTTGGAAGGAAGAATTGTTTAAATTAACTTTTAGATGAATACTTTGTTGGAAAATTATGTTTCCAAGACTTCTTCCACCTACAGATCCCTAAAGTTCCCATCTTTCCTGCCATCGAAAGTGCTGGGCAACATATCTATTTGGGAAAATGGTACAAACGATTGTTTGAAAATTGTCTTGGTCTATCCAAAATTCACTGTGTTGCCCATAAGCAACTCAAAAAGAGCTCCCTATATTCATTTTTCAAGAGCTTGATTATGAAAATGATTAGGGGCATATCCTAGTGTCTTTGCTATGGACAGCCCACAGTGGGATTTTCGACATAGACAGTTTTCTTACGATGAGGGGGTCCCCCCTTTGGCACACATGTGTGAAACTGTTTTCATCTAAAATTCACAGTTTAGCCATATGAAACTATAAGCAAAAAAGATGATGTTTGTGACCTACAAAAAGTTGTCATACATTTGCCGTCTAGTGTGTTTCGAAGTGTGCATACTCATATTCTATTTGTACTTCCTTTTAGTAAATGAAGCGAGGAATTATTTTTCCTAAAACGGGCGCTCCTCTTTTTATACTTAAGGGCAAACACAAAAGATTGTTTTAAAAATTTTTTTTTTTTTTTTCTATTTACAAGTCTATAATAAAGAAAACAGACACAGCTCTCTGTGACAGTTTGTTTTTTATAAAAGCCAAATAACAATTTAATCTGTAGCCCCTAAACAGAAATCTCAATTATGTTAAACACTTCGCTCGGTCGCACCCGCTACCTTGATCACCCCAGCCCTTCCCACCCTCACACACAATCACCCAACCCTCCTTCCACCGACCACTCGCCAAAAATAAAATATTATTATTTTTAAAAAAAAAGGGGGTGTAGAGACGTTATTCAGAGCCAATGTAAACCACCTCTATAACCTGGTACTGCATTTCGCGATAGCACTTGCGAAGCTAAATTCCACTTATAATACTATAAAAGTAAAAGAAATTTAAAGATTAATCTTGGGATTGTGTCGGGGAATGTGGAGGCGAGGATTCTATAATATGCCAAAAACTAGTGGGGTAGGTGGGTATTGGGAGGAGCAGTGGTTGGTAGGGGTGATTGGACTGGGCAGGTGGTCGGGCAGTGAAGTCGTAGGCTTTGTGCAGGTGATGGGTAGGAGTGTATGTTGGCTTTGGGCAGGTGTTGGGTAGGAAGTGCTGTGGAGCTTGGGCAGTAGGTGTGTAACGTGTGGGATGGATGAGAAGGTGGTGGGCTTATGTGTGGGGTGAGTGGATGTTAGGGGGTAATGTGTGGGAGGCCATTGGTGGGGGAAATGCAGGGTAGTGAATAGGGTTTGCAGTGTCCGAAAGTGCGGTGGGGGGATTTCTTACATGAGTAAAGGGAGGAGGAAACTTTCAACCAGCCAGCATATCCACCGAGGCAACTAGTATCTGGACCCTCGTAGTCGTCCTGGCAGGGGGATCGCCAAGGCCGAGACTTGCCACCCTGGTTTTGGGTGCGGCGTAGAACTAAAGAGCACAAATGGTCCTTTGCTCATTCGGGTTTGGCAGAGGACGCGGCGGCAGCGATCTGCAAACCCAAAAAATAGATATCAATAAGCTTCCCTGCGCTGCCGACCCCCTTCTGAACAGAGGGAAGAAAAGCTGGACTCTAAGTCCCAGATGGTCCTTCCCTTGTTCAGACTTGTTGGGGTTGCTACGACCCCCTGGCCCCGACGCCTGAACTGTAGGGGTGGAATGCCAGGCGGGAAGGGGGAGGAGGCGGGCGATGTCTGACCGCGCTGGGGTAGGCCTCATTCATCTTGCGCGGGCAGCACTGGCATTTGTTTGTTGGTGATGGAGACCAAGTAGCTTGCTGCTTCCGCCCTTTGGGACCCTTATCATACTGAAAGGTCTGCGAACGTGGCCACCGCGGTTGCTGGCGCCGTAATCTCCCGGGCCGTGGTGGTTGAGCATCTCCGCCCCCGCCGCTTCAATCCGTTTCAAGTGAGGGTCCTCCCCCTTGCTGGTGTTACCTCTGCAGCTTATCACCAACGAGGACCTTCTGCCCGCTTGGCTGGCATTGCCCAGATGTTGCTGAGGAAGAAAAATAAATAAATGAAATATACATGTAACACTTAAAGGCTGGCATTCCACAAACTGACAGCCCTACCAGCTCTTATGAAACTACAACTCCCATCATGAATTTATATAATCTATAACAGTGGGCATTATGGGAGTTTGCAGTTTCCCAACAGCTGGAGTGCACGCAGTTTGGTTGATTACCGTGCATTAAGGTTTTTTTGGAAGTTTACCAAAACAAATACTTTAACGGTATCGGTAGGATCCTCGCTGAGGCTACGCACGTAGGAAGCACAAGGCTCCTCTGTCATATGGAGACAACTTTCCTTTGGGGGAGGACCCACTTAGCCATTTTCCCCCGCTGGTCATTTGTTCCACGCGGTCGAATGAAGCGGGTCGGGTTTTTCTCCCCCTGGACCGACCTCTCACCGTTTCCTGACGTCGTGCTCTATAATAAATAGAAAAGAAAATTTTTTAAAATGATGTATGCAGCAAATTTTCAAACATAGCAACATACATTGTTTGTTAATTGGGACACTTACCGATTTCCTTCCTGGGCCATTGTCGAACTATACCCGCCCCAGTCGGGTACAGCACCGGCAAATCCTTTCTTCCACAGTCAGTCGCGCAGTGGCCGTTGCTGTTCCCGGAAGTGTCTTTTTGTTGGGTCAACCAGAGACTGGGACGGGCATCGGACCTGCAAAATATCAAAAGAAGGAACAAAAGAGGGAGAAAGAATTAAACTTTCCGTGAATGTTACATTATTTCAACATTACATGCAATTTTATCCAAATATAATTACATTTATAGACAAGACTAAACTATTGCATTCTGTGAAAGTTGTCTAATAGCAACCACACAGCAGTTGCATCCATTGTGCTGCAAGTGGATACACAATGCACGTACTGTAAGCAATGGCATACCATGCGGCCTACAAGCCAGTGCACTTTCACTTTCCACTTTCAAAGCACATGGTGCAGCTTGCCATGTGGTTTAAAGAACAAAAAAAAAGCTTACTAGACTATTTCTACACTAACACTAGGTACATTTTAGTGAACAATATACTTTTCAACATTGTCTACCTAAAAAAGAGGAATTTTTGACACGGTTTGTCAATAGCAACCACACAGCAGGTTGCATCCATGTGCTGCAGTGATACCCCAATGCACGGCTGTAGTACAATGGCAGACATACGGCCGTACAAAGCCAGTGCACTTCACTTTTTCACTTCTCAAGCCCATGGTGCATGCTTCCGATGGTGGTTTTTAAAGAAAGAAAAAAAGCTTCTAGAACTATCTACACTAACCAAGGTTACTATTTTTAGGTGAACATATATAACATTGTTTCTTTCTACATTGTCCTACCAAAAAAATAGTGGAATTTTTGAACTAACGTGGCCAAATTAGCAACCACACTGCTGGCTTGCAACCATGTTCCTGCAAGTGTTATGCACAAATGCACGGCTGCAAGCAATGGCCGACATGCGGCCTACTAAGCCATGCACTTTATTTCTCTTTCAAGCACATGGTGCATGCTGCCATGTGGTTTAAAAAAGAAATAAAAGTAAACAAGCTTTACTCTATTTCAATACTAGATACACTACTACATTACAAATCTCACCATTCAGTTTGAATGAGTGATGTTCACCCTGGTCACGGCTCGGAGTTGTTGTGTGTGGACAATACACCTTTTGTGATGCGTTTTGTGCGGCTTCAACTCCCCAGACCCAAGGCCAACACATCACAAAAGTCGGTATTACTACAAACAACAATCCGCTCACCTCTGTGAACATACCATTCGAGTGCTGTCCCCCCAAATACATACATTTTACAATAAAAAACAAAAAAAAAAAAATTATTAATATAATTAATAATTGACAATATATTGGATAAAAAAGAGGAGAATAATTACTTACCCTCTGAATCCGAGACTCCGACGTCATTTGGCATCCGACGGGTAGGTCTTGGGGCTGGTGGGACTGACATTATCCTCCTCCTTGAGTCCTTTAGCCTCATTGAAAAATGAAGGCATAAGGTTTACCAAATATCACAATCAACACGAAAAAAATGCGCCCTGCGGCCCATAACCCATCTACCCCAACAAACCCCCCCCCTAACACAACCTCTAAATCACATAACCAAATCCCACGCCCAGGACTAAAAACCGGCATTTTGGCTAAAGAATATGTCACACACCCCCTCCTATCCCACTGACCAAACAACGGCACCTGTGTGATCGCCAATGTACGGTCGGGCTCGAAAGTAGTGTTAGGCCCAAACCGGCACTCCCAATTATGGAATGCAGCTTATTTATGGAATCCGCTTATCCGGGATGGGCGCCTAAAGAGCGCACTCCATTGTTTCCTATGGGGATTTCTCTTTGGCGTACAAAACGCAAGAAGAATGACCATTCCAATTCATAAAACGGTCCGAAAAGCGGATCGCGAAATAGCGCATCGTGAAATCAACCTCGTGTGACAGGCAGGGTCGATGCGCTAGTTGACATTGAGAAGCAATGATTAATCACACTGACAATTGTTTTAGATTGCCGTGTTTGCGGATGCCTTAATAAACGGATGGCCGTAAAACGGATCACGAAACAGAATCGCCGGGTGTGCAATAAGCCCTATATACAGTAAGACTAGGTGAAAGATACTTTGTCCACATCATAAAGGACTGTTTCGATTTAATTCAGGTACGTAGATCTCTGAAGTTGGTTATTTGAGCCTCGGTACCGCTCTCGATCCGAGCAGACAGCTCACGAGAAGGGACACTTTGAAAAAACCAAAGTCCACGACAAGGAGTTGGGTTGTGGAATATAAATAGAAGTGAAATGGAAGGTGTGGTCCACTTCTCGAGTTACCATGAGAGCTTCGTTCGATATACGCCCGATTCCTCTAAGAAAACTAATAACAAACAACCAACGCAAACACCCCACCAAGGAAAGTAAGAAAGAGGTAGGGGGAAGAGGGAAACTAGCACACGTCCACTACATACTCCACATTTGTAACTCTTTTGGGATTAGAGATGGTTATGAATCCCGTAACGCTTACATTTTGGCCGCCTACTTCTCTTTTACATTCCCTCGGGCAGCATTATAGTGGGGCTTTATCCCCAAAGTCCTATATCTTGAGAATCCCTAGAGGATCCTGTCAGTTCGCCCTCCAAATACCACTTAGTAAGTTTAAATGTGGCTACTAAAATTTAATTTCTTCCCTGTCCAAAAAAAGCTCTGATAAAAGGTGTCCATTTTGCAAAAAATTTCTCCGTTTGGGAGAACTTTATTCTTTTCGGGTCTCGTATTTCGATACATAATAAAGTATGTTTACCTGGGACTACCTCCTTGTACCCCAGGTAGTCCACGTTCCACCATTTATTTAGTAGGGCCTCTTGTTCTGCAAATAAGAGTATAATGCATCAAGCATGTGATCTACGTCCACGTTCAGTTAGATCCTGAAAATAGAAGTTACTTTTGTGGTTGACAGAGAAAGTGAATTCCCCTGTACTTATCAGGGTCAGGATTTTTTTGAACAGAGCCACATGCTGTGGTATCATATCATCTTGGTTGCTCAACTTAGGGCAGGCCAGATGCGGTTAAGGGCTAAAGAAGTGTGAAGGATATTAAACCCGAATATGGCACAGTATATAAATTTACAGTGGGATTCTCTCCATCTCTCATTTATGACAGCTCTGCAGATATTCTGCCATTCCCCCAAGATAGATAATGGCAATTCAGTCTCTGGGAAGACCTTCTCCCAACTAGAAAAGAGCTTGCCATTCCAGCTTTGGAAGTAAACTTTTATTGCGCTAGTGTGCGCTGTCCTGTGTCTCCCCCTTCCCTTTCTTTTGATTATAAAGATGTATAATCAGGAAGGACACAGTATATTGTTATGTAGAAACATGGAGCATTATGTAGAGAAATATGAAGGCGATGTACATTACAAAAAATGTATATAAAGACAGGGTATAAAATGGTATGCACAGCATTTAGGGATCCAAAGAATCTACTTATAGCTAGAAATCTTCAGTTAGAAGGGGTTTTCTCAACATGCTGTTTCACAGCAGTGATTGGCATATAAGCTATGCTATTCCTGTTATAGTGATATGAGTGAAGGAGGTCTGTAATCCGAAGTGCACGAAAATACAGAACTCTAAAGGCTTAAATTTGCCATGAACTTAGGTAAACAAACGCCTGTGCTAAAGATAATACTCAACAGGGAGTGACTAACGATGGTCAGAGAGGGCAGCTGGAGCAATCAGATGAGAGTTGGAGTGGGGAGAGGTGGTCAGTACCCCAAAAAAACGTGTGTACTCTAGCAGAACATATAATCTTCTTTATCACCTAAACAAAGAAAAATCAAAATGGCAATGTAATAGTTCTCATTTACCTTTCCCTACATACCTTTAAATGTATTTTGAGTTATAGTGGAGGAAATCTTTGCTGCCTTTCCCTTTTGACTTTATAATGAAAGATGCTTCTGCAACTAATCCTAGGCTGACAGTTTACCTCTTTGCTGCTTTTCTGTGTGAATGAACAATTAAGAATGCAAGATAAGGGGATGGTAGATGGATAAAAGTGGCATTTTTTCCGATAATATTACAAAGTTTCTTATTTTTACTTACATCATGGAAAGTTGTTTATAAATTGTTTATCTATTCCTGTCTATTACCTGGTGATGTGAAGGGCCACTGATCCTCAGCCATGACATCCTCGTACAGATCCTTGTGTCCTTCTAAATAGTCCCACTCTTTCATGTGAGAAATATACAGCGACGTCCCTACACCTTAAAGGAACAAGACACACCACAATGATAACTATTCATTACCCAGACCCCTCCAGTGGTGTTATCTGTATAGAAGTCCCAGCATTCTCAGCATCATCACCTTTCCAGTCAGCAGCTCAATGATCTTGTAGGTGAGTTTTAGGATCTTCTGCTCATTGATTCCTTTCTGTTTTAGGATGTGCGGTGCCATGATTGGGCTCATGGTTCTTCCCCATTCCTCAGACACAGAGGCTACAGAGTAATTACTAAAGGTCTTCTTCAATACCGTGTAATTCTGTTTATGGAGCGACACAGAAAAATATCAAATATATTTCTTGAGCCCCCTCCCCTTTCTAGTCATACCATCTCTTATTACCATAGATAAGAATGATGTAATGTGACATCATCAGAATCTCTCCCCTCTCCAGTCATATCATCGGTCATTACCATAGATATGAATGATGTAAGGTCACATTATCAGAGCACCTCCCCTCTCCAGTCATATCATCTGTATTACCATAGATAAGAATGAATGTTAATCGGTGACATCATCAGAGCCTCCTTCTTCCCTCTCAGTCATATCATCTGTTTATTACCATAGATAAGAAGGATGTAATTGTGACATAATCAGACCCCCCTCCCTCCGTCTCCAGTCACATCATCTTGTTATTAACCATAAATATAAAATGAATGTAATGTGACATCATCAGAGCCTCCCTCTCCCCTCATCCAGTCATATTATGCAGTTATTACCATAGATAAAAGAAAAAATGAAGTAATGTGACATCATCAGAAATCTATTCTCTCTCCAGTCAAATCATCTGTTATTACCGATAGATAAAATGATGTAATGTGAACTAATCAAGCCCCCTCCCATCTCCATCCATATCAATGTTATTACCATGAGAGAAGAATGATTTACTATAACTCATCAAGCCCCTTCCCGCTCTCGAGTCATACATACTATTAATACACAGATAAGAGAGTGATTTAATGTGACATCAGAGGCCCCCTCCCCATCTCCAGTCTTACCAATGCTGTTATTACATAGGATAAGAATATGTAATGTGACATCATCAGAGCCCCTCTCCTCTCCAGTCATATCATCTGTTATTACCATATAATAAGAATGATGTAATGTGGACAGCATCAGAATATATCTGTACCTCTCCAGTCATATCATCGTGTTATTACCATAGATAAAAATGGATGTAATGTGGACATAATCAGACCCCCCTCCCCTCTAATTTCAGTCACATCATCTGTTAATACCATAAATAATGAAATGAAGTAATTTAACATCATCAGAGCCCCTCCCCTCTCCAGTCATATTATCTGTTATTACCATAGAATAAGAAGATGTAATGTAACATCATCAGAGCCCCTCCCCTCTCCCAGTCATATTATCTGTTATATACCATAATAGATAAGAATGATGTAATGTAAACATCATCACGAATTCTCTCCCTCCTCTCCAGTCAATCATCCTGTTACTACCATAAGATTGAAGAATGATATGTAATGTGGACATCATCAGATTCCCCCTCCACCCTCTCATCAAATCATCTGCTATTACCATAGATAAAGAATTGATGTTAATGTGACATCAATCAAGCCCCCCATCCCCTCTCGAGTCATATCATCTATTGATACCATCAGATAAGAATTATATAATGAAGTCTCTAACCTCTCCAGTAAGCTGGAGTATATCTCTAGGCTGAGATAGAATAGTACTCTCCCACCATCTTGTTCTTGTCTCCTATTCATTCTGATAAGTCAAGGAGGAAAATTATGTTATAAAGACAATATTAGAGAAGACCCTATATTGTAGAGACCTGAATGAAAAGAAGATGAGACAATATATAAAAAAAACACTAAAAATGCCACGAAAAAAATAACAATTCCTGGAGATAAAAAGGGGAAACATTTGACAGTGTCTTCTCGCCCTCAGATGGATTGGTCAGTACATATGTTAAAGAACTTGTCTAGGAAACGCTTCCATGTTTGAAGTCAAAGCAATGACAAACAACTTTGCGTCTTAACATGGCATCTACAACCAATCACAGACCACACTGGTCACATGACAAACATGATTACATCTAAGAATGGAACTTTATCAAATTTAGGCAAATTATTCTACATCACACCGGACACTTGAGCATGTAAAGCCTAGAGGCTTCTACCATCCACTTGACGCCTGAAATTCCGCCCCCCTCCCATTGCTGACTATTCCCCGCACTCCTGCACTGTATGACCTTCTCCTATATGTCTCCTGGGAGCCGCAGTCTCTGCTCTTCCCTGTTCCTCCTATAACAGATAGAGCTGTGCTGTAACCAGTGAGACATCTTCCCACAAGGCACAAAACAGCGGCAAAAACTGCGCTAGAAACCCCGTCACCTTCCAGTGAGGCCGCGTGACGGCTGATACAACGCTCCGGTATATGGAGGCACTAGAGCGTGAGCTCCTGTCACTGAGAAACTAGCAGGCAATGTATTAGCCGCCTCCAGCAGTGTCAGGCCCCGGATGCCATGGCAACCACAGAGCTCACATTGCCCTGATGTACATAAGCATGATTTTGGTTCCAAAACAATCAGGATATAAAGGAGTTAATGATAAATGCAACCAGTGAAGAATACACACACACCTCTACCTGACTGCTGTGTGCTGCCAGGACCTGTGATGATGTCACAAAGAGGGGAGGAGACATGTGACTGCTGGGTGCTGCCAGGACCTGTGATAATGTCACATGAGGGAGGAGTCACTCAGTCCACATGATCAGGTGCTGAAACTCAGTCTTTAGCTGAGCCGTGTGTGTGTGGGTGTGTGTGTGTGTGTGTGTGTGTGTTGTGAGTGTGTGTGTGTGTGTGTGTTGTGTGTGTGTGTTTGTGTGTGTTGTGTGTGTGGTGTGTGGGTGTGTGTGTAACTGTGCCTGTAGGCTGAGCGTGTGTGTGTAATGTTCTTGTAGCTGAGCCGTGTGTGTGTAACGTGCCTGAGCTGAGCCGTGTGTGGTATTGCGCCTGTAGCTGAGCCGTGTGTGTGTAACGTTCCTGTCAGCTGAGCGTGTTGTTAACGTGCCTGTAGCCTGAGTCCGTGTGGTGTGTAATGCGCCTGTAGCTGAGCTGTTGTGTGTTTGTAATGTGCCTGTATGCTGATCCGTGGTGGGTATGTTCCTTGTAGCGTGAGCCGGTGTGTGTGTAATTTGCCTGTAGCTGAGCCTTGTGTGTGTAATGTGCCTGATATCTGAGCCTGTGTGTGTAAATGTTCCTGTAGCTGAGGCCGTGTGTAATGGTGCCTGTAGCTGACCGTGTGTGTGTAATGTGCCTGTAGCTGAGCCGTGTGTGTGAAAAGTGCCTGTAGCGAGCCTTGTGGTGTAAGCCCCCTGTACGAGCCGTGTGTGTGTAAGGCCTGTACGGGCCTGTGTGTGAACGTGCCTGTAGCTGGGGCCGGGTGTGGTGTAAGTGCCTGTAGGAGCCATAGTGTGTAATGGCCTGGCTGAGCCGTGTGTGTGAATGGCCTGTAGTGAGCCGTGTGTGTGAATTGCCTGTAGCTGAGCCGTTGTGGTAACGTCCTGTCTGAGCCGCGCGTGTGAAACGTGCCGTAGGAGCTGCCGTGTGTAACTTTCCCGTAGGACCCGCGCGCGGAAACGCCGTGCTGAGCCGCGCGCGTGTAACGTGCCCGTAGCTGAGCCGCGCGCGTGTAACGTGCCCGTAGCTGAGCCGCGCGCCGGTAACGTGCCCGTAGCTGAGCCGTGTGTGCATGGGGGGGTTTTGATTTAAATCCTAGCAGTGGCTTTTTTAAATCAGTGTTTTAAACAAAGTTTCTACCTAAACTAGTTTTGTATTGTAACATGCAAGAGATAAGATTTTAAATACTTTTTATTTTATTTTTTTCCCCCCATTTTAAGGGGTTTTAAATCTTTTCAATTTTTGGACACCACTTTTCTTTGATTAGGAAGGAGAAAAAAAATTCCTGACCTTAATAACAATTTAAATAATTTTTTCAACTGAAAAAATAACATTACAGAAACGTTTTTGCTTAAAAACAAACATCCATGTTTGTTAACTAATTTGGCTAAACAAAATATTATATTTTTTTAAGAAACTTAGACTGTCACCAGCCGAACATGAAAAACTTAAATACTACGCCCCGCTGCCCCTTGTAGCTCACTTTGTCTATCTTCTTTCCCATACATTTCTTCTTTGTTCCTATTCATAACGGGAAAAGAAAACAACTTTCCTGCTTTAGGGGCCCCAAACCCCGATTTCCAATTAGAATAAATAGCCCCAAAGGAAGAGAAATTTTTTCAACCCTGCGAAAAAGCTAAGTGTTAAAAGTAAAATCATTACTTAACAGTTCTAAACCCAAAGCGCTTAAGTGACTTCCACCAGTTTACGGTGTGCCCTTTCCCTTAAAATATCTTCAGCAAACATATTTTTTGAATGTTCCCCCTTAGCTCTGACGTTTTTATAGTTGGCTTTAAAGTGGGTTTGCTGGATACCCATGTCATGCAAACTCCTCTTTCAGCACTTAGGTTTTGCCCCTGATATTGGATATTGAAATATTTGCCAAAAAATGGCTGGAGTCATGCTTTTTCCCATTCGTTTGTTTACCTTGTAATTTAATCTGCCATGTGTAGTTCTTTTTTTAAGTGTTCACTCATTTCCCTTTCCAAATTTCAACAGCACCACAATAAAACAGCTTTTTTTTTCTGTATTTTTTTTAAAAGCTTGAGAGAGGGTTTTTCAGGAACTCACAATGTTCAAATTTCCCTTTAAGCCCAATGTTGGGATTTTGGCCGTGACGTGCCTCATTTATCTGTTTTCTCAAAAAGTGTCATCAAAAATGGGCCAGCTTTTGATATACCCCCAAAACAGCCACCACGAATTCATCTAACATCTTGGGGACGTTAGTTGGGGTTCCCCCCATCCTTTTCAAGCTTGAAGCAAAATGTTATTAGGGAATATTTAGCAATTTCAAAAAAACATTACCTTTTTTTTCTGAACACTTAAAGGGGTTGCTCGCTACAAAGAATCTTTCAAATTGTGGGGGAACAAAAAATAAAGACATTTCCAAATATATTGCATTGTTCCTCTTTTTTCCCTAAAGAATAAAAGGGAAAATTTTTTCCTCCATGGCTATTTAGCCCCTCAGAACCGACCTGAAACCCCAAATCCCTGGCTGTTTTTTTCAATGAGATAACAGAGAGTGAGTCATCACACGGTTGGCAGTGTCATCTTTTCCTGTGCTCCAACAGTAAAAAGCTTGATTATCTCAGTAAAAAAGCTCTGTAATTAGGGGTTTTGTTTTGGGATCAATAAGAATCCCGCGAGTTTTGAGAACAATCTAAACTAATTAGCAAAACTAAACACGGAGCTTAGCTGTAAAGAATGGAGCTTATGCAAAAAGTCTGAACCCCGGAATGAAAGAATTTCTTTCATGCATTCTTTAAACCCTTGGGGAGACAACTCCTTTAAATCTTTGGGTAAGAGGGTGCAGCAAATGAGCATGCAACCATTGTTATTACGCTTTGTTTCCCCCCCTGCTCTTTTTAAAACTCTTCTATCTTGGATTGTTTGCAGCATTGTCAGTGACCCAAAAGCGTACTAGACATTTTAATTTTTGTTCACAGTCGTTATAGCTTTTTTTGCCATTTTTAAGTATTTTGCTGTGTGTGCATTTCTACAATCAGTTGTTTTGCAAGAAACTTTACCTTTTTCTGTTTTATAAAGCAAAAACAATAGGATCATTGTGGACTTTCTCCACCCCTCAATACTTAGGTTAACAAATTTTAAAACCCCCCAGAGCTGTTTTTACATTCTCCTTTTTCTGTAAAACACTTTATCCCAGTTTCCCCCGCAAAATCAGCTCTGCTGGTGGGCTGTATCCCCGGGCTCATGACTGAACCCTATTTAAAGAATTGGGTTTTCAGTCAGACGGAAAGAAGAGTTCGTTGCATAAAAAAAATGGCAAATTTTTATTCCAAACAAATCTTTTTTTAAATTTCTATTTTAACACAAACCTTCTAGGGGTTCCAGGAGGTAAAGTTTTTCTTCCTTTTGGGTGGGTGATATGTGGCTGTGGGGGTCTGATGATGATGAGCGGCTAATGAACACTCTCCTGGATGGATAACTCTGAAACTGTAGAACAGGGTGTGGGGAACTTGGAGGGGGGTAGTTTTTTCCCGAATCCATGAAAATTTCCCCAAAAAAAAAAAATCAAGTGTTTAAATTTTTTGTTTATACAATTTCTGCTTTTGTACACAAACATCACTGCCCCCGCCCCAAAAGGAATATTTGTTTTTCTTCATCATAACTGTACCAAATACAGTAAATGCAGTAATAAAAAGAAATATAATTTTTCTCAACATACAGTTCAGTCTTTAGAAATAGGATCAATAAAAAAAGTTTACCCAAACCCGAAGATCCCCGCCTGTTCAGAAGTTTTTTTGGGGGCATCTTCATCACCGCACTTTCATGTTTTGCCTCATTCGCCCCCCCAGGGCCCTTTCATCTCTTTGTTGGTCGTTGCATTTTGCAGCAGCCCGCCTAACCGATAGGGAAGGAGTTCATTAAAAATTTTTCCCAAAAAGGTCTCTTTTACGGCCTGCGCCATTTAAGGAAAAAATTAATAAAACCCCAGACGACACACAAACGATCCGATTGTCTGCTGTGGCCCTGCTGCAGTATTGTGCTCAAAGTTTTTTACTTTATTTTTTTCTGCTTCCCCTTTCCCCCCTCACCTTAATTCCAAATTTTTCTTGTGTTGTGCAGATCTATTTTCCCCTCCAAACAATCAGAAAAAATATTTCCAACTTCTTGGATTGGCACGAAGGGGTTGATTTGTTTCATAGTTTGTAGAACAATGGGGTTAAGGTCTTTTTCTCAAATCTGTTCATGTTGTAACTTTTTTTCTGTAAAAAAAGGCTGGGACCCTGCGGAGTAAATTCGTTTTGAGAACTGCGTAAAAAAGCGAGCGTCTGTATAAAATAAGGGGAAACTGCCACTAATCCTACAGAAACCCTGGGACAGGCAGTGAATGTTTCACAAACAGCCTTTATTCTACTGATTAAAAAAACTCGCTTTCCATGTGGAAAACCTTGATGGTAAAAAAATTTCCCCCAAAAAGCAGTTTATTGAAAAAAATCGGATTTAAATCAAAAAAATCGGATTTAAATAAAAAAAATCCGATTTAAATAAAAAAAATCCGATTTATTTGATTTTTTTTAAAAAAAAAAACATTTATTTTTATCCACCCTGCGTGTGTGTAATGTGCCTGTAGCTGAGCCCCTGTGTGTATGTGCTGTAGCTGAGCCGTGTGTGTGTATGATGCCTGTAAGCGAGCCGGTGTGTGTGTAATGTGCCTGTAGCTGAGCAGGTTGTGTGTAAGGTGCTGTAGCCTGAGCTGTGTGTGGTGTAGTGTTCCTGTAGCTGAGCCGTGCTGGGCTTGTGTGTAACGTGCCTGTAGCTGAGCCGTGTGTGTGTAATGTGCCTGTAGCTGAGCCGTGTGTGTGTATCGTGCCTGTACCCTGAGCGTTTTTTTGTGTGTGTTGTAACGTGGGGGGGGGGGGGGGGCCTTGTACCTGAGCCGTGCGTTGTGTAACGTGCCTGTACATGTGCCGTTCTGTGTGTAACGTGCCTGTAGCTGAGCCGTGGTGTGTGTGTAACGTGCCTGTAGCTGAGCTGTGTGTGTGTAATATGGGTGTAGCTGAGCCTGTGTGTTGTATGTAATCGTGCCTGTAGCTGAGCCGTGTGTGTGTATGTACGTGCCTGTAGCTGAGCCGATGTGTGTAATGTGCTGTACTGAGCCCGTGCGTGTTGATAACGTCCTTGTATCTGAGCCAGTGGTGTGTAACGTGCCTGTAGCTGAGGCCGTGCGGTGTGTAACGTTTGCCTGTAGCTGAGCCGTGCGTGTGTAAGGTGCCTGTAAGCTGAGCCTGTGGTGTGTAATGTGCCTGTATCTGAGCCGGTGCGTGTGTTGTAACGTCCCTGTAGCTGAGCAGTGCGTGTGTAACGTGCCTGTAGCTGAGCCGTGCGTGTGTAACGTGCCTGTAGCTGGAGCGTGCGTGTGTAACGTGCCTGTAGCTGAGCCTGTGTAGCGTGTGTAACACGATGTAGCTGAGACCGTGTGTGTTATGTGCCTGTAGGCTGTGCGGGCGTGTGTAAGTGCCTGTAGACTGAGACGTGAGTGTGTAACGTGCCTGTTGCTGAGGCTGGTGGGTGTGTGTGTGTAATGTGCTGCAGCTGAGCTGTGTGTGTGTGTGTAATGTGCCTGCAGCTGAGTGTGTGTGTGTGAATGTGCCTGTTGCTGAGCTGTGGTGTGGTGTAATGTGCCTGCAGCTGAGCTGTGTGTGTGTTTGTAATGTGCCTGCTGATGAGCTGTGTGTGGTGTTATTGTGCTGTAGCTGAGCTGTAGTGTGTGGAATGTGGCCTGTAGCTGAGCCGTGTGTGTGTGTAACGTTGCCTGTTAGCTGTGCGTTTTAGTGTGTGTAATGTGCCTGTTAGCTGAAGCCCGTTTGTGTGTTTGTCTCACCATGTTGTTTCATAGAGCCACAGGCAGAGCTTCAGGACTCAAACTTCCCTTGGTCAGGCAGTGGTGGGTGGGTCATTTAGCAGTTGAATGGATCATATTAGCTCTTTTTGATCAGTTAACAGTGTTACAATGTTTTTGGGGTTTGTTTTTTTTAAACTGTAGCACACAGGGATAAAGAGCTCTAAAGTGTAACAGCTTGTCAGTAAACAAGCTCAATTCCATAAGTTAAGAAACAGAAGGAATTGATATCATCATTCAGGTCACTACTATAGCCTTTAGGAGCAGAGAGAGGTGGCTAGTAACCAGGAAATTTTGTGTACACAAGTAGGAGATAAGAACTGCAACAAAAATGAGCCTCTGAAAGCTTGATAATGAAGGAGCATGTATTGTAATTGAGTCTGTTTATAACTGTCATAGAAACGTATATTATGTAATAGGAATCATGTACAGTATATCCCAGTGATTATGGATTATTTATGTATATCCCCCTCACCACAGATCAATTATGTGTATTCCGCTGTTTACAAATTGGCTTATTCAAGTGTCTTTAACCACTAAGCCTTATCTATTGAGGGCGGGGGTAACAGGTTATCTCTAAACTGCGACTCTTTGACATGGGGCCTGTAATTTCATCTACTTTAAAGGATGGTTAGATTCATTTGTCCGTCCAACCTTGACACCCCCAACACACATTACCATGGGTCAGTGAAGGGACATATTACAATTATATACTCCTTGTCCTGTCCAGTGAGTCAGGGACAACAAATTACCCTAATGAACTGATGGGTAGCTCTGAAACCTGAATGTCATACTTTAAAAATATGGTTGTCTTATGAACCCGGGTTCACAGCATGGGGTTTAGCCATGAGCTGAGGGGCATTTCAATTCCTCCTTTGCTCCAGGACTTAAAAAAAAATCTATACTATTGGAGTTCAGTATTGCTCAGTTTTCTCCCTTTTTAATTCATACCTGCCTTGCATTTATGTATGTTTCCTTATTTTATCTTTATTTTTGCATTCTGTAAGCACTATACCTTTTTTTCTATTAAAGCTTAAAGGGGTTGTCTCGCTACAATGATTGGGTTTTAATTAAAAGATCCTTAAAAAACAAGCAGCTTTGCAATATATGTTCATTACAAATGTCCTACTGATTTTGAGAAAGCCCTGATATTAGGAGTACATCAGCTTCTAAAATATATATAGCATCCGACCTGTTGATAATTATCTAACTGGATTTCAGGTCTGTAATGACCTCATCAGCCTCTGAATACAGGTCAGAGCAGGAGAGCCCCTCCAGCACAGAATGCTTCTGTTTGTGGGGGGAGGGGAGACTCTGGCTTCTGTGGCCCTGCTGCCTGGATTAACCCTGTTTGGGGTGCCTGCTTCCTCCTGCTCTCTACACAGATAGATGTGACAGCAGTTTACCCTGTGTGGTACTATAATCATGAAGTGTCTGTGGACTGTAACTATTCTAATACTATCAGATCTAGCGGGCATGTGGAGGGTTTATGCTCTGGTATACTAGTGACACATCCTGAGTATAGTAACACTTCAAAAGCTGCCGAGTCTGTTTCCGACAGGGTCTTTTGTTGCTGGAGATGTGCAATTTGTATGCTAAGCAGGGGGTATAGGAACACTTGCTCCACACTCATAGATCAGCCCTCTCCTGTCTCCTTACTGTTGAGACGAGCAGCAAGAGCTGCAGCAGACCTAGGCAGGCACACACAGGGTTAACTCTGGCAGCGAACCCCCCCCCCCCCCTGTTAGAAGTTACGGAGGAGAGCTTTTTGTGTGCTGAGGGGAGGGGGGAAGAGGGAGGAGAAGAGGCAGACAAGAAGCCTGCCTCTCAAATCAACTGCCAGGCTCACGGACTTAGGCTGAGTGCTTGTAATGAGACAACTCCTTTAAAACTTTAATAAGTTTGGTCCTTGCTTTAAGGATCCATAGCCTGGATTATAGTGTTTAACCCTATGACTGCTGCAGAACAGTGTTTGATTAGAGCAGGGATCCCTAACTGCAGTCCTCAAGGCCCACCAACAGGTCATGTTTTCTGGCTTTCCTTAGTATTCTGTGGGATATCCTGAAAACATGACCTGTTGGTGTGGCTTGAGGACTGGAGTTTGGGAACACTGGATTAGAGTGTTTTAACCCTGTGAGTGCCAGTGAGCGGTGTTTGTGGGTGGCAGAGTTCTTCCCCTCAGATTAATTTCTTTAGGAAGGGTGGTGGCAGGATATATTTTGGGTGCATGGACCGTGTTGCTGTGTTCAACTTACCATCTGAGTGCATGGTGAATACAATTAAGATTGAAGTTCTCTTATGATTGATTTATGCTTCTGTGAACATAGAGCTGATGTGACTTGTCAAAAAGCTCTAGTTTTGTATCATATGTCCAAAGGATCATTGTCCCAGAAGCTTTGTGGATTGTCAATATGCATTTTGGCAAATTCCAGTCGTGATTTTTTATGTTTTGCTTTCAACAGTGATTTTCTCCTAGGTCGTCTTCCAGTAAGTCCACTTTGGCAAAGACAGTGACAGATGGTGAGATCTAATATTGATGTACCTTGACCTTGTAGTTCATCTCTAATCACTTTGGAAATTGTTCTGGCCGCTTTGATTACCATTCATATCCTGCCACCATATTATTTGTCTCTTCAGTTGGTAATCAATTTTCCTCTTGAGGCCATGTCCAGGGAAGTTGACTACAGTCCTATAGACCTTAAACTTCTGAATAATATGGGCAACTGCAGCAACAGGAACATCACGCTGTTTGCAGATGGTCTTATAGTCTTTACCTTTAACATGTTTGTGTACAATGTTCTTTCTAATCTCCTGAGAGAACTCTCTCATTAGCTTCATATGGTTTATGCTCAGTGTGGTACACATCATACCAAACGGCATAGTGACTATTTTCACCCTGTAAATAGGCAGACTTGCTGGTTACAAGTTTGAAGCCACCTCTGATGCTAATTACAGGACACACGTTAGTTTAACATGTCCATATGGTCAAAATATTTTTAATCTCTAGGGGGTACCATCATTTCTTCCAGGTCGGTTCCATTGGTTCTTTTTACTTTCTTGCAATTCAGATGCACTGTCTGATTTTCATTAGCTGATTTTCTATTAAAATGATTTCTTTTGTTAGTTTCCAGTCATTTCAGTGACCAATGTGGGGTTTTTTCTTCTTTAACGGGAGGCCACAAACAATTTTGTCCAATAACAGAGCTTCATACACACGTGAAGTCCCACGGGATGTCACAATAAAACATTTGCCATTTTCTGAACATGAAAATGGCTTATCCTGGAGTGAATTCTTTAATGTTTAGCCAGGTAGACACTGCATCGGACAAAAAACAGCCGAATGTCAATCGATTTTTGAAAAAAAAAAAATTTTTTCCAATGCACGACCGCAGTTTTTGTCACATTTTGCACAAAAACCATGGTTGGTTCTTGTTTTTTGCTGTCGCCTATACAATTGAATTGTGTGGGAAGACGTCAAAAATCTAAAAGTGCCGGCGTATTATACAATATGTTGTATAATATGCTGGTGCCGAAAGATGATCGGAGAAATAAATAACCTGTGGAGACTAGTTTTTCCTATTGTCGTCTATGGGGCTGCCTGAACAATCGTATTTTTGGTGGTTTTAAAATCCTAAAACTGCTGAAAATACAATTGTGTTGCTATGCCATGGAGACAAAGCCTAACAAGATCTGAATTCTCACAGAACGTTTTGCCACATTCAGAACACGGAAATGGTTTTTCTCCTCTGTGACATCATTGATGTTGAACAAGAATCGGTTTTTGCTTGTTTTCATTGATATTTTTTAATAGAAAAAGAACATTGCAAAGTCAAAAGCAGGTAATATATAAAGATTCAACAGAAAGTACCCATATATATATATAACGTTTCAATACTCAAAATCTATCAACAAGAATTATCAGACATACTGTCACAACACAGGATATGGAATCGCGTTATTATGAACAGGAAAAAAAGCAATTGCCTTAATATTTAAAAAAAGACAAGGCATCTGTTAATCTAAACCTCTGTCATTTTACACAATTTATAGCACAATTGAAAAATTAAACACTTTAACCCCTTAACGACCCTGGACGTATGAGTACGTCCCATGGCCACAAAGGGGCTATGCAGGGGGATCGCTTCGCAACCCCCCCGCACAGCTGTCGGGTGTTAGCTGATCGCTGCAAACACCCAGCAGTAACAGCGCCGGCGGGTGGCTCCGCCCGCTGGCGCTGTTTAACCCGTCAGACACCGTGGCAAAGATGGCCACGGCATCTGACTGAATGACGATCGATGCCACGCACCGATCGTTACGGCCATCGGTATCAGCGCAGCTCTGCTGCGCCGATCCGACGACCGGACACGGTGGTGGGGAGCCCTGTGAAGGCTCCCGTCACTTACATTTCCCGGTTTGCCCCACTTCCGGCCGTAGACATCTTTGTACACCCTAATGCGTTGCCTATGCAATGCATTAGGCTGTATTAACAATCTCGCCCCCTAGTGGTGAAGCACCATAGGGGGACTAAATGTTACAGTAAAAAAAAATAAATAAAGTTTTAAAGTACAAAAAAAAGTATTAAAAGTTCAAATCACCCCCCTTTCCCCATTTTACAAATAAAATCATTAAAATAATAAAAAAAATTACACATATTTGGTATCGCCGCGTCCGAAAAAGTCAGATCTATAAAAATATAACATCATTTATCCCGTACGCCGAACACCGTAGAATAAAAAAAATTCCAAACGCCAAAATTGCATTTTTTGGTCATTTTACGTCACTCAAAAAATGGAATAAAAATGATCAAAAAAGTCGCATGCATTCCAAACTCCTAGCGATAAAAAGTGCACTTCAGCCCACAAAAATGCCCCCCTCACTGACGTTCGTAGGTGTTAGTACAAAAAAGTTATTGGTCGCACAAAATGGCGCCGTGGCGCAAATTTCAAAAATAGAAAATATTTGGAATTTTTTTTAAGGTACCAAAACATAACGGAAACCCTACATGTTTGGTATTGCCGGATGCGTAACAACCTGTAGAATACAGGTAACACATTATAAGCAAATTTGTCCCACTTGGAATTTTTTTGCGGTTTCCCTAGTATATTCTATAGTATAGTGAATAACACCATTAGAAAGTAGATCTTGTCCCGCAAAATAAAAGCCCTCATGTGTCTATGTAGGTGGAAAAATAAAAGTTATGGCTTTCAGAAGGGGAGGAGGGAAAAACGAACGTGTCACAAAAAAAAAAGGCCGGGTCCTTAAGGGGTTAAAATTCCATTACTGAACATATCAAAATACAAAGCTTATATGTAGTACATGTAATCAAAGAGGAGGGGAAAAACAAGGACACAACACCACCAAAAACAGGACTAGACAAGGTGAAAAACTGGAATGCAATCACCCATGACTTACTGTCTGTGTTGGTATGGGTTTTTTGATGGCTTTACAAACGGTTTTCGGTTTTGAAAACTGTCTGTCAAACTTCAGTACGGAGCTTTATGGAAAATCCGTGCAGCAGTCAGCACTGCAGGGATTTTCCGCCGGATGTTTTTTTTTTACACAAAAAAACATAGAACATTTATTCATTCTTCCTCCCGATTTTCAGGCGGAATATGAACATTTCTATGTGAAGGGGGAAAGCTTTTCTCCGCAAACAGTGCAGATACCGGTCGGTTAATCCGACTGGTATTTGCTCTCTGCCGTGGGGACGGGCCCTTAGTATGGCATAATTATCCCATAGTAGACCATATTGTAACAAATTTTGTCCACCCTATCGTTCAGGAGTACTGTCATATATTCATTTGCCGCACATTTTTGATTCTTTCATAAAGATCTGCTCATAAAGCTGCCTCAAACTACATCCCCAACACTGATCTGGAATATTCTGATTAAATTTGTAAGAATCGATATCTTAGTAAAACATTTACCACATTCAGAACATAAAAATGGCTCCTATCCTGTGTGACATCGAAGATGACTATCAAGACTTTGTTTCAGTGTAAAACATTTGCCACATTCTGAACATGAAAATGGCTTCTCCCCGGTGTGAATTCTGAGATGGCGAACTAGACTAACTTTTGTACCAAAACATTTACCACATTCTGAACATGAAAATGGCTTCTCCCCTGTGTGACATCGACGATGCTTAACAAGATTTGATTTCTGTGAAAAACATTTGCCACATTCCGAACATAAAAATGGCTTCACCCCGGTGTGAATTCTGTGATGTTCAACAAGATGATCTTTTGCACCAAAACATTTACCACATTCTGAACATGAAAATGGCCTCCGGTTTGTGGGAAAACGTTGATTTTGAACACCACTGTTATCACTTTCATTTTCATTAACAGTAAGTGATGAATTAAGAGACATATGGCATAGTTGATGTCTATTAAGACTTGATTTCTTAGTAAAACATTTTCCACATTCTGAACATGAAAATGACTTCTGCCTTGGGTGAGTTTTTTGATGCTGAAAAAGATATGATTTCAGAGTAACACATTGGGAGCATGAAAATGGCTTCTCTTCTGTATGACAATGTTGATTTTGAACACCCATTGATTGTGATGAATCAGAAGATAGGATCTGCTGAAAAGGATCAGTTGAAAGATCTATGTTGGAAAGGTCTAATGGCATATCTGGGATAATAGCATGCTCTTCGTATATACCAGAATAATCGTCTTGAAAATCTGAGCTCCTCGACCAACCATCTGCCAAAAATAAAATAGATTTTATTATTTTTGAATAATATATAAAAATGCTCATACAAATTGTACAGCACAAAATATGACTAAAACAGTGGAGACAAACAGAAAACCTAACCACTTTCAATGGAAGAAACGGTAGAACTTAAAGGGGTTGTCTCACTACAAAGAATAGCTACAAATGATTTTATTACTTTATGTGCTCTCTCTGGTTTCCCAAGTGACCGACCTGTGTACTCCTTATACTCTGCTGTTTGTTCTATCTGATAGCAGGGAGTGATGTCATCACACAGGTGGCAGCAGAACTTCAGACAGTGAGAGCTTGTTTGTTATCTGATCTTTCAGACAAAAGACAGTAATTACAGTACTGTTTACATTAGCTCAGAAGCTTCTCTGGACCTCAGAGAAGGTAATTTATTTAATCTAGACCAGGGGTGTCAAACTGCCGGCCCTCCAGCTGTTGGGAAACTACAACTCCCATCATGCATTTGTATAATCTATAACAGTGGGCATGATGGGAGTTGTAGTTTCCCAACAGCTGGAGGGCCGGCAGTTTGACACCTGTGATCTAGACTAATAAACAGAGAAGTCTGAATACATGGAGCTCATATGCTAATTACAAACAGATTGACAAGGAAGTGACAGAGCAAAGCAGCATTATATTATTCATGCATCCTATGAAAATTTGAGATGAGACAACCCCTTAAAAGGGGTTTTGACACGATCTCATTATATACCTCCTGTATCCAGCTCTTCAACTTTGTGTTCTCAGCAGGGGGTGTGTGTGATATGTTTGAATTGCATATCATGTGACCCAGCAGGATAACACCACACTGCGCCTGTATGTATGACCTGCAGAACAGCCAGACCAGGGTAAAGGTTTGGGGCCTGAGCCAGGCTTGTGGTATTGGCTCTACACTGCCCTGTATGTTTTGACCTTCAAAGAACAGACCAGGGTAAAGGTGGTGCCTGACCAGCTTGTGTAGTTGTCTCACACTGCCCTGTATGTATTGACCTGCAGACAGAACAGCCAGACAGGTAAAGGTGGGCCTAGCAGACTGTGGTATTGCTCTACCTGCCGTATGTATGACCTGCAGAAAACTGCCAAACCAGGTTAAAGGTGGTTTCTGATGAGCCTAGACTTTGTGGTATTGGCTCTACACTGCCCTGTATGTATGACCTGCAGAAGAACAGCCAGACCAGGGTAAAGGTGGTGCCTGAGCCAGACTTGTGGTATTAGTCTCCAAAAAAATGGGAATCTCGCAAGAGAACAGAGAGTGACTTTTGATCACTATATTTACTATTTTGCCATAGGCAAACCTAAACTCTATCAGTTCTCTATCAATAAAACAATAAAATGTAACTTTTATTATGTATAACACAACCTCTATACACGCTATTTAAAAACCTGATTTCTAACCTCACCATTTAACCCTTTCTACTTCTGAAGGAATCTACCATACCACCTGATATGGGAGGCAAATTTATTCCGATCGGACATCAGATATAATTCCTCCCACTTCACCATACAAATGTTGGCCAGGGAAGGGGAGAATTTAGCCCCCATCAATGCTCCTCTTAATTGTAAGAAAAAAAATGTATTGAAAGAAAAATAGTTGTGTCCCAGCAAAAATTCCACTGCCATGATCAGAAATTCACACAAAGCAGGACTATACCCACTATACTTTTCAAGAAAACTCTTTAAGGCTAACAATGTTAAATTATGTGGCATGGAAGGGTAAAGGGCTATAACATCACAGGTTAACCATGTATAGTTCCTTTGCAAGCAAATCTGCTCCATTTGCTGGTAAAGGATATGGGAGGGCCCCACTGATGATATTCCTCTATTTATTGATTACATCAATGGCAATTCCATGAATCTAAAATTCACACATATCACAACCCCTTGTGAAATAAATTTTTGGGATGTGACATTGGTGTGTGTGACCAATGATAAAATTCAAGTTAAACCTTACACCAAACCAATTTCTCTAAACTCAATATTGCATGCTACATCATGCCATCCTGATCATGTGATCAGAAATATTCCCACTGGAGAGTTTATTCGTTTGAAGAGAAATTGTAGCAATACACAAGAATATTTTTTACAACAGTTCCAACTAGTAAACAAACTTAAAGAGGCTACACATATAGCATGCTTGAATATAGTAGAAGTAAGGTGGACAATATCCCTAGGACTAACTTAACAAATATAAACTCATATAAAATGTGTAGCTAGAAAAAGAAATCTGAATTTAGGGGAATAACCTTCAGTACATCTTATTCCCCTCAATTTCATAAGATAAAAACAATTATCAAGAAACATACACCTATACTTAATGCGCATCATCAGTTGAGGGATATTATAAGACAGGGCATTAGATTTGTTCCCAAAAAAGCCAGAAATGTGGGTTCTATTATTTCTCCCAGCTTATATGTGAGCGCAGAACAAGGCTCCAAAACGTGGTTGAAACATAGGGGCTCATTCAAATGTGGACATCTTAAGTGTACAGCATGTCAGTATGTGACAGTACAGGACAACTTTACATCTTATGTTACTGGTAAAAAACATGTGATCCGCCAATATATAAATTGTAATACCAAAAATGTAATTTACCTAATTTGGTGTGAAGCATGTCATATCCAATACGTAGGCTGCACTACTACACCGCTAAAGGGTCGTATACGGAGACAATTGTCGGACGGCAAAAAATATATGTGGCGTCACGATATGTCTTCTGTATCACGTCACTTCATAGAACAACATGCAGGGAACTTAAGCACGTTTCATTTCTCAGGAATACAAAGGGTCAGCCTTACAGAACAGGGGAGCAACATAAAAGATATACTTTTGAGAAACGAAGCAAAATTGATTTTCATGTTGGGAACCAGGCAGCCCCAAGGTTTTAATATTAAATATGACGTATTGTTTCATTACTAGGTAACTATGTAATAAGTGTTTCTAATATATTTAAGGGCGATTTATTGATATATGGCTGCACTTATGCTTGGTTTGTTATGTGTCATTTTTGTTACACTGTTTTTAAATTTGATATACACAATTGTTTAAATGTTTAGTTATTTTGTGATTTTTAGAACATGTTTACTGTTGAGGACCTGTGAGTATGTCATGTGACTCCTGGTTTACTATAAAAGGTCCTTTAGTACGTACCATGAACAGACCAGGACTAAGATGTAATATCGAAACGCGTCAGTCTGATACCATAACAAGCCAAAGTGGAGTGTGTATCCCGTTGGTAGTGGTTGCGTCTACAGAGATGAGATTTTTTGCATGTAAGTTTTTAAGCATTGAAATTAAAGAAGTATACGTTTTAACCATGATTTAGCCTGATCGTTCTCCCTATTACATGCCCGTGACTGGGTGAATTTCAAGATGCTGGCTTTATATGTTGTTGCAATAGTTTGTGCCGCGGGAGGGTTTACCGTGCGTCCTTTCAAGATACAGCCACAAGCTAAACACAGGTATACAAGCTGGACTTTATATTAATAATGGAATATGTATTTAATAAAGCTGCAGGCTTTATTAAAATGAATATGTATATTAGATATAAAGGAGAAGTGCTTTATGGGAAGAGACTATGACAATAGTGTACAGTAAAAAGGAGTATATATTACCAATGAATATGCATATTAGACATGGAGGAGAAGGGGTTTATGGGAGGTGATAAAGCTGGTAGTGTGCTGTGGAATGTAACATCTATTCTGCTTAGTGCGTTCTAGGTGAGCCACACAGAGACAATAGTATGAGAGAAATGGGATGGAAGTCCATCACAGTCAGGGCAGAAATGTCCATTGATACAGTAGGCGGGCGCGGGCAGCATGGTAAGATAGGGGGCAAGCCCGCTATGGAGATGGCGAATTTGTCTGAGGATTGTTGTTTATGGGAGCATGGTGGCAGCAGTAGCAGCACATAGTATCACTGTGCATGCAGGAGAGTGGAAGAGGGAATGGGTTTTGTGGATTCTCTGATGGCTAATTGGTGAGCACCTGAATAGGGTGTGTACCTAACATGATATAAAAGGAAATGAGCTTAGACCACATGGGACCGGACCTCTAAACATGTTGGGGAGGTCAGGCATGACGTTTTAAATTGTGATTTCTCACCTCTGTCTACAGGTGTCACCTGCTGCAGAGGGTGTCACAAGGGGGCCTTATTTGTTTTGTGTCCATTAGATTAGGGACAATTGCCCAAGTACGAGGCTTGGATCCCCTACTGGAGTTAGTAAATTGCTGTATATATAAGGCTTTCCTGTAATAGGTGGTGTTCCACCAGACTTGATAATAGAAAATGAGCTATTCCTTCCTTCAGAAGTAGAAAGGGTTAAATGGTGAGGTTAGAAATCAGGTTTTTAAATAGTGTGTATAGAGGTTAAGCGTTATACATAATAAAAGTTACGTTTTAGTGTTTTATAGATAGAGAACTGATAGAGTTTAATTTTGCCTATGGCAAAATAGTAAAAATAGAGACTTGTGGTATTGGCTGTACACTGCCCTGTATGTATGACCTGCAGAAGAACAGCCAGACCAGGTTAAAGGTATTTTGCCTGAGCCAGATTTGTGGTATTGGCTCTACACTGCGCCTGTATGTATGACCTGCAGAAGAACAGCCAGACCAGAGTAAAGGTGGTGCCTGAGCCAGACTTGTATTGGCACTAGACTGCGCCTGTATATATGACCTGCAGAAGAACAGGTTCATACATTCTGCGCGTTCTACACTGCCTTAAAGCTATTTGGAACTAATCTGTCAGCACTAGGATTTATACATGTCGCCCCAAATGTCTGTTGTCTTCAACATGCCATGCCAAACAAATGTGATCTGCACGGCCATAACCAGAGAGGCATGAAAGCAAGGCCTTGGGGAAGCGTTCTAGAATGCAAAATGGCCCTGGACTGTTTGTGACCTCCGGCTGCTAACTATTTTTGTCACTTACTGTTTTGCTTATTGAAGATTATTGTTGCACTTTTAACTTTTGGAAGAAGATGAGCACCACTGCGCTGTGTTGCAACAAATATGAGATACTCAAATGCTGTTTATATGCCAGATTTGGCAGTGCCAGTATAAACTGTTTTTGGACTGGTGTCAAATGTCTGTTGTATCTATTGTACAACTGAAGAGATAACGTTAATCTACTTCTGTCGACGGCTACTCCTTCCGATTCCCAATACACATACACACTGGACATGGCTGGGCTTGTATGTGTTCTCAATAGGGAAAGGGAATAAGCTGCTGCCAGACACCTCTTTCCCTCTTCACACTTCTCTGGTGAAAGCTTTTCTCCCTTGATAACGATGAATTAAGTATGCTTAAATTTTCCTGACATCTGATTTGGAGGTGCTTATGACACCCAAATACAAATTAAAAATACAAAAATATAAAGATTTGGCTCATGCTCCAAGCATTCGCAGTCTTGCTGAGAACTGTTCTTCTTCGTGTCAGTGTATATGCATAACAGTCGGCTTGTACGGTATAATAGAAAGTCCTGTGCACTAGGTAGAGCAGCAACCCCACCTAATGTAGGAAACTCCGGGTCCAGCGCTAACGGGAAAAGAAAAAGTAAACTTTGGTAAAAAATTTAAAAACCCCAATATAAAAAAGGAAAAGCATAAAATAATTGGTATTTAAAAAAACCTTTTCAAGGAAAAGGCCCAAGCTTGAGAATTCCCTACGAAATGATGGATAAAGCATATACAGGAGCATAAAATAATGGTAGGAAAAACCTTTTCAAGGAAAAAGCCCAAGCCTCATAAATCCCTACGAAATGATGATCCTACTCGTTGTTCTTCAGTACCAGAGGAATGTGGCTTAAGCTGAAAATAAAGCTTGCTGCTTTCCAGGAATGTGACAAAGGAGCTACAGTCTCCAGAAAAGCGGTCAGGCCAATTTACAAATTGGTATAATTGTTTTCTTAAACGTGTGATCTATTAAAATATAACATCATTTATCCAATAAGCTAAACACCATCGAAGAAAAAAAAATTTCAAATGTCAAAACTGTGTGTGTGTGTGTGTGGGGGGGATTTGGACATTTCAAATTCCCAAATCATTGGAATAAAAAGTAATCAAAAAGTCACATCTGTCTCAAAATGCATCCAGAATCAGCCTCAAAACCGACTGTAAAGGCAGCGCTGATTTTACACAAGTATATATCAAGTATTGGAGGCAGAAATGTCTCTAAGGCAGTCCGGTTAGCTTCCTCATGAAAATCCGCACAGAATTTTCAGCCAGCAAAAACAACGCTTCTTTGGAGCCGGCAGTGTGAATGCTGAAAAAGCCGTTGTGTAAACCTACCCTTATAGAGGACATACAGTAGCATGGTCATATACTGTATATATATACACAAACACATTTATATGTGGGCCCATGAGCATGGTGGACCTTTAGTTTCTTTTAAGCTGCCTTGGAAGAGGCAAAAGGCAGAGAGAAAAAAAGCAAAATGCATGAGTCAGAGTATAGTAGGCATGTAGAGTAGTTGTAGGGTGTTCCCCCAGAATTGACTCCACGGGTGGGGCCCGGGGCCCCGCCTAAAAGCTTACAAAAAAAAATTTTTTTTCTATATATATATATATATAAAATTTTTTGGTTTGAGGGAGGATGGTAAAAGGGTGGGGGGGAAGAGGAAGAAGTAGGGGGAAAAGAACTGAAGCAGCCATGCCTAGTAATGCTCTACTGCTGGCACAGAGCAATGTACAGAAGTACCGACCTGACTCCTCCTCCTGTCTTCTCCTCTCCTTTACTTCATAGCATTGTACTGAAGAGGAGGAGGGACGCAGTAGAACAGGGAAAAAAATAGCTTTCTAAATACAGACATTTATCATTGCCAGGAAAATAGTCTTAACGCCCCAGAATTTTAAAGTGAATAAATTGAGTATTTAGTCATGTCTATTACCTGGTGATATTATGTCCTCGTATGTATCCATGTGCCCTTCTAGATACTCCCACTCCTCCATCAAGACGTCCTTGTACAGATTCTTGTGTTCTTTTAAATATTTCCACTCCTCCATTGAAAAATAGACAGTGACATCCCGACACCTTATAGGAACCTGACACACACAATGATAGTCATTACCCAGACCCCTCCAGTGGTGTTAATGTATAATATCCCAGCAGCCTTACCTCTCCAGTCAGCAGTTCAAGGATCTTATTGGTGAGTTCTAGGATCTTCTGCTTATTGATTCCTTTCTGTGTTTAGCTGAAAGGTGAAGGTGCCAGGATTGGGCTCATGGTTCTTCCCCAACCAACAGACACAGGGGCTGGAGAGCAATCACTAGAGATCTTTTTCACTACTGTGTAATCCTGTTTATGCAGAAATACATTAATAAATATCACTACAGACATTTCCAGAGCCTTCTCACCTCTCCAGTCATCTCATCTGTTATTACCATAGATAAGAATGATGTAATGTGACATCATCAGAGCCTCCTCCCCTCTCCAGTCATATCATCTGTTGTTACCATAGATAAGAATGATGTAATGTGACCCTCATCAAAGCCCCTCCCCTCTCCAGTCATATAACAGTTATTACCATAGATAAGAATGATGTAATGTGACATCATCAGAGCCCCCTCCCCCCTCCATCTATCATCTGCTATTACCATAGATAAGAATAATGTAATGTGATATCATCATAATCTCTTCCTCTCCAGTCATATCCATCTGTTATTACCATAGATTAAGAATGATGTAATGTGAATCATCAGAGCCCCCTCCCCTCTCCAGTCATATTTTTTAGTAAAAATCAAAAATGTCGGTTATTACCCTAGATAAGAATGGAGTAATTGAATTTTATCAAATCGTTTTAAAAGAGCTCCCCCTCTCCAAATCATATCATCTGTCATTACCATAGATAAGAATGATGTAGTGTGACATCATCAGAGCCCCCTCCCCTCTCCAGTCATATCATCTATTAATACCATATTTAAGAATGATATAATGAATATCTTACCTCTCCAGTAAGCTGGAGGAGTATCTCTAGGGTGAGACTGAATATACCTTCGGCCATCTTGTTCTTGTCTCTGTTCATTCTTGATGAGTTAACCAGGAAAATAATCTTATACAGACAATATTAAAAGAGAGTCATGTATTTTCGAGACCTGAAGATGGGACAATGTAAAAACCACATAAAATCCAATGTAAAAACACAATTACTGGAGCTAAAGCAGGTGACATAAGTATTGAACACGTCACCTATTTTCTAAGTAGTTATATTTCTAAAGGTGCTATTGACATGAAATTCTCATCAAATGTCGGTAACAACTAATCCAATCCACACAGGTAAAGAATTCAAACCATAGATGTCCATAAATTATATGTAATGATAAAAAATGACAGAAGGAAAATGTATTGAACACGCTTACTGAAATTTATTTAATGCTTGGTACAAAAGCCTTTGTTGGTGATAAGATGCCTTCTATATGGAGAAAGTGGTTGATAATCAGGTGGGGTTTTGGCCCATTCTTTCTCACAAACACTCTCCACATCCTGAAGCTTCTGTGCGCTCCTTCTATGAACTCTGTGCTTTAGTTACTTCTATAGATTTTATATTGTTTTCAGCTCAGGTGATTGGCTGGACCATTCCAGCAGTTTTTTTGTCTTTCTTTAAAACCAATGGAGAGTTTTCTTGTCCTTGTGTCTGGGATCATTGTCTTGCTGTTATGTCTATCCTCATTTCATCTTCATGCTACTGGTAGTTGGCAGCAGATTTTTATCAAAAATGTCTCTGTATATTTGTCCATTCATCCTTCCTTCAATTATATGAAGTTCCAATGATGTTCTCAGCTACCCCCAGCATTGTTGTTGTTTTTGGAGTGATATGCAGCGCCTTCTGGCCTCCAAAAATGGTAAGTATATTAGACATCCAAAGAGTTCAATTTTGGTCTCATTTGACCAGACTATATTCTCCCAGTATTTCACAGGCTTATCTCAATTATGTGGAGCAAACTTTAAACGGATTTAAACATGCTTTTTTGTTCAGCAATGGAATCTTGCTTGGTGAGTGTGCATGCAGGCCATGAAGGGTGAGTGCATTTTTTATTGTTTACTTTGAAATAATTGTACCTCCTGTTCCAGGCTTATCTATAGTTCTCCGCAGGTGTCCCTGGCTCTAGAACATCTTTTCTGATAATTCTTTCCACTCCTTTCTGAAATCTTGCGGGGAGCACCTGGTCATGGCTGGTTAATGGTGAAATTATGTTCTTTCAACTTCCAGGTTATGGCCCCAACAGTGATCACTGGAACCTTCAGTAGTTGAGAAATTCTTCTGCGACCAATGCCATCAATATATTTTGCAACAATAAGGTTGCGAAGGCCTTGAGACAGCTCACTGGTTTTACCCATCATGAGCTGTTTCTTGTGTTGGTAATGAGACACCTTTTTATAGGCCATCAGTTGAACCAGTTTATTTTTCAGTATGTGGCAGGCTTGCTTTTTAATTACTGATAGATTTCAGCTGGTGACTGGACTTTCTATGGCTTTTTGCACTTCTTTATGTGTTCAATACTTTTTCCCTGGGTCATTATTACACAGTGTAACACTTTTTTGCAGCAGCAGTCCTGTCGCAGCTCTATGTATTTGCATGTTTCCTGAGCTCTGGACCTTGGCTGTATCTCTCCCTACCATTTTTGGCTGATGTATACATATTTATTTGTTCATTTGCTCAGTACGTGTTTGCAACCATTTCTTTCCATAACCATTCTTCCCTAACTGGTTATCATTGTGATTACCTATGAATAAGGTTGTCCAATCAACTGAAATGTCAGAAGAATAACATACTCCATTACCACGATTTATAATTGTCTTTGTACAGAATGTTGTATATTTGACATGTAATGACGTTGTAATATGTAAATAACACTCTATTTGTATATGACACCTTTGTGATAAAAATACACTTTTTGAAGGATGTTCAAGTAGCTTGAGCTGTGGATTTCTATACTTATTTATCAGTTGGGTTGCAATAGCCTTTGCACTAGCAGCCGTCCATAACCATGGATAAATATACTAATCACTATACTATAATATACTAATCAAGCCTCTAATTATGCATTAAAAATTGATCCTTTATACAGTGAAGTGTGAGTGTCCCTCTTTGGCTGTCTACAACGTCGGGATGTTTGCCCCAGCGCTCACACTGCTGCGTCAGAGGAATCTAGTGTTAAGCAAGTAAGACCCAAAGCAGGTCAATAACACACACACACAAAACCCCAAACACACATACCAACGCCTGCAGGACCAGAGCTGTGTGACTGCTGTGTACTGCCAGGACCTGTGATGATGTCACAGGGAGGGGAGGAGTCATGTGACTGCTGTGTGCTACCAGGACCTGTGGTGATGTCACATGGAGGGGAGGAGTCATGTGACTGCTCTGTGCTACCAGGACCTGTGGTGATGTCACATGGAGGGGAGGAGTCATGTGACTGCTGTGTGCTACCAGGACCTGTGATGATGTCACATGGAGGGGAGGGGTCAAGGAATCACATGATCAGGTGCTGTTGCTCAGTCAGCAAGTGAGTTGCGTGTGTGTGCGTGTGTGTGTGTGTGTGTGTGTGTGTGTGTGTGTTTTATGTGTTGTG
Organism: Phyllomedusa bahiana; assembly: GCA_025379985.1. Classification (NCBI taxonomy): domain Eukaryota; kingdom Metazoa; phylum Chordata; class Amphibia; order Anura; family Hylidae; genus Phyllomedusa; species Phyllomedusa bahiana. The sequence goes on along the minus strand of JAODAL010008754.1, from coordinate 49,046 downwards.
TAGCTGATCCATGTGTGTTTAATATGTGTCGCTGAGCCATACTTGTGTGTAATGTGTGTGTAGCTGAGTTGCGGAGCTGAGCTCTATACGTGTAATATGCATGTGGAAGACGGAAGAAAATGTGCGGTCCCCAGCGCTCATCTATGGAAACCTCCGTGAGGCGTGGAGAAATTGTATAATAAAGGTTTTATTTGACGAAAAAAAAAACTCATGAAAAGAAGCAAAAAAACCTTTTTAAAAACATGAAGAAAATAAAATCCCAAACCTTAAAAAACTGTTATTGATTTTTTTAAACTTCATGTTTTTAAAAGTTTTTTTTTTAGCTCCCTTTTTATGAGTTTATTTTAAAAGCCAAAAAAAAAACCTTTATTTTTACCAAAACTTTTCCCCGCCCCAAGAGGTTTCCATAGACGAGCGCCGGAGACCGAAAATTTTCTTCCTTTTTCCACTGTTCTGGCCCCCTGCTCAAATTTTTGCTGCTTCAAGGGGCCTCGCGGGTGGGGCCCCTTTTACAAACTCGGAATGAGTCCTGTAAAAGTTTATGGAAAAGGGTTTTGCCTCTAAATAAGTTGCACAACTCGATTTAGGTGAGCTTTGGGACCTTGTGTTTTTTACTGCACAACTGTAAAGGAAAAAAGACTTTCTTCACCCTAAGGGGCGCCCCCTCTGTTTTTTTCTGCAGGGAAAGGTTTAAAGTTGCAGAGTTTTGTGTGGAGTGGGTATGTATAAAAGGTTCGGGTTTTTCCCTTTTGTTTTTCCCCTCCAATCCTGCTTTTAGTCTGTATTAAAAGGGTTTTTACATATTTCACTCACCGGCCACTTTAATTTGGTACACCAAAGCTAGTAACGGGTTGGGCCCCCTTTTCCTTCAGAACTGCCTCAATTCTTTTTTTGGGATTGATTCCACAAGGTGGTTTTCAAAAGATGGGTCAATTGGTTTCCCAAGGGGCCCCAAAAAAATGCCCAAAAAAATATTTCCCCCCACCCTGGAAAACCCCCACCAAACCCGCCGAAAAAATTTTTAAAACAAGGGGAGGATTGGATCCAAAGGGTTTATGTTTGGGTTTATGCCAAATTTTTTGACCCTAACCATCCGAATGTCGCGCAAAAAAATCGAGACTTTTTCAGACCAGGCCCAAATTTTTTTTCCCAAACTTTTTTTTACCCGTCCCAAAAATTTTGATGAGCTTGGGCAAATTGGGGGCCTCATTTTCCTGGGTTTTTAGCTGAAAGGGAGTGGCAGCCCCGGGGTGGTCTTTGCTGCTGTAGCCCCTCCCCGCCTCAAAGGTTTGCCGGACTGTCCCACGGGAGAAGTTTCGTACCTTTTGGGGGGGGGGGTTTTTTTCCGTTTCCCTTTTCAAGCCGCGCTGCCCATTCCCCTTTGTTCGGAAGGAACCCCCGGGCTGCCCCCGGGAAGTTTTTTTTTCGGAATTCCTGAAAAATAGAGATTGGTTTATTTGAAAATCCAGGGAGTTGCACTTCTAAATTTCAGACACCCTTATGGAATAACAACCTTCCACCAAAGGACCCCCCTTTTTTTTCCCCTTTCTGATGTTTTGAATGGGGAGATTGTTGGGGTTAATGTAAAGTGGTTCCCTTGTTGTTTATTAAATTAGTTTTTAAACGTCATTTTAAAGGTTATTAAAAAATTAGTGTAACTGTGGTGATGTGGGTCGTTTATAGGACATTACTCTCTGCTGTATACAGTATCTCACAAAAGTGATTACACCCCTCAAATTTTTTGTAAATATTGTATTATATATCTTTTTATGGGACAACTCAGAAGATCTGACACTTTGATACAATGTAAAGTTGCCAGTGTACAGCTTGTATAACAGTAAACATTTGGTGCACCCTCAAAATAACGCACCACCCAGCCATCAATGTCTAAACCTCTGGCAACAAAAAGTGAGTATAGCCCTATGTGAAAACAGACAAATTGTGACCAATTTGCCATTTTCCCTCCACACAGTCATGTGACTCGCTTCTGTTACAAGGTATCAGAGGTGAGTAATCATTCTCGCACCTTCTCATACTGGTCACTGGGGTGTACTCACTTTTGAGATACTGTATATACTTATGTAATTAACACTCTCCTGTTTTAGAGCAATAGGACAATGAAAAAGAGCGCACAGAATCCAACACAATTGTTTTATGCATGTCTAAGGGATAGTATCATTCTCATAGTATATGACTCAAACAAGAGCCCCTATAACTGGAAAAAGTCATAATGCTTTTCTCTGAGACATGCGCGCATGTGCACAAGGAGGTGAATGGTACGGCCACATTAGTTAAGGGCAAAACAGCTCACAACATTGTAGTATACATAGATGTAAATGCTATTTTCAATATAAATGTCCAGTAAGTCCCTATACATAATACTCATGGTTAATAATGACTAAAATGACAGTGAGAATGGTTTAAAAAGACATATGTCCACAAGTTCAACTAAAGGTGGGGATATAGTTAATGTTTAAACCTTGTTTCCCCCTACTCATGCAGACTTTGGAACCCATACGCCATGAACCAATCTGCCCTTAAGGAATATTTAATTCCTGATCCCAGAATTGCCAATTATGATGCAAAATATCAATATACACATATGAACAGAATTGTTGGACTCATTCCTTTGAAATCCAAAACGGTCACCAAAATAACTTGAAACTGACAAAACCAATAATAAATTCACTGAAAATCAACTGATAAAAATCAAGCATTGCTTTTGAATTATTGTTCAACCGAAAAAAAATAAAAAAATAAAAACCTAATAAAAATGGCCGGGACAAAAATGTTGGTATCTTTAACCGTATATTTTGTTGCACAACCTTAATGAGACTCTTAATGAGACTTCTGCCCCATAAACAGGTACTTGGCCTACTCCTCATGCTCCAGCTATCCACAGGTATTTGGCCCAATCCTTGTGGACTCCAGCTGTCTTAAGTGTGACAGTACCTTCTCCAGACTGCAGGTTTCAGTTCCTTCAACAGATAAGATTGAAATACAAGCCACTCCAGAGTAGTTCAATGCTTTGCTCTTAGTCATTATTGGATGTTTTTAGCCTTGTGTTTTGTGTCATTATCCTGTTGGATGACTCATGACCTGCAACTGAGACCAAGCTTTCTGACATTGGGCAGCACATTTTGATCCAGAATTTCCCGATAGTCTGTAGATTTCCTTATACCCTGCACAGATTTGTGACATCCTGTGTCAGATGCAGCCACAAAACATAACCGAGCTTCCTCGATGATCCACAGTAGATTCAATGTTATTTTCCTTATGTGAACATAGAGCTGATGTGATTTGCCAAAAAGTTCCAGTCTCGTCTCATTGGTCCAAAGGACATTTTCCCGGAAGCTTCATGGCTTGTCAATATGCATTTTGGCAAATTCTAGTCTTCTTTTTTATGATTTGCTTTCAACAGTGGTTTTCTCCTTGGTCGCCTTCCATTTAGTCCACTTTAGACTTGGAGTTTATCTCTAATCTCTTTGGAAGTTGTTTTAGGCTCTTTGGCTACCATTTGTAAAATCCATATCTTTAGTTTGCTATCAATCTTCCTCTTGCAGCCTTGTCTATGGAGGTTAGCTACAGTCCCAAGGACCTTAAAGGGGTTGTCTCATCTCAAAGTTTCATAGGATGCATGAATGAAATAATGCTGCTTGACTCTCACTTCCTGGTCAAGCTGTCTGTAATTAGCATATGAGCTCAGTGTATTCAGACTTCTCTGTTTATCAGTTTAGATCAAATATATTACCTTGTAAACAGTACAGTAATTAGTCTTTTGTCTGAAAGATCGGATAACAAACAAGCTCTCACTGTCTGGAGTTCTGTGCTGCCAGAACCTGTGTGATGACATCACTCCCTGCTATAAGATAGAACAAACAGCAGGGGGGGAGATGTACACAGGTCAGTCACTTGGGGAACCAGAAAGAGCCAGGAAGGTGATAAAATCACTTGTAGCTCCTTAACAAAAAAAGATGGAACAACGCAATATATTTGGAAAACATCTTCATTTAGTATTCCCTACATTTTGAAAGCTATTCTTTGTAGCGAGACAACTCCTTTAAACGTCTGAATAATATGTGCAACTGTAGTTGCAGGAACATTAAGCTGTTTGGAGAGCATCTCATTACTTAGCTTTTTTCTGTCAATGTTCAATATGGTACACACTACCAAACAGCACAGTGACTTTTTTCACCTTTTAAATAGGAGGAGTGACTGGTTAAAGACACCATTGATGCCAATTACAAGACACACCTGAGTTTAACATGTCTGTATGGTCAAATATTTTTAATCTTTTCTAGGGGTACCATCATTTTATTTTTTTTACTTTTTGTTTGAACCACAATTCATATGCAATGTCAGATTTTCATTAGTATATTTTCAGTAAATTTAAATTATTTCTTTTGTCATTCTCAAGTTATTTCAGTGACCAATGTGTTTTTTTTTCTTTTACCAAAGGCCACCCAGAATTTTGTTCTCGTGTGTATGAAGCTCTATTATTGAAGTCCCAGTTAGTCATCGCATTTACCTGTGCCAACAAATGAATGCACTTAGCCGACCTCATCACCAATATCATCCCTATGGGTATATAATCAACAAAGCGTATTTTCAGAAGAACTGTACAGGGATCAATGTTCCCAAAACTGCACACACTGAAAAAGGGAACACACCATACTATCTGAAAGAATATCATCTGTATTGCATGTCTCAAGAAAACAGGGATGTATATGTCCAATTCCAATAGGCCCCTGAGGAACATGCATACACATTCCAATATCAGTAGCACACTATCAACTAAAGAAACTATCAAAGGGGACATAGGAATTTTTGAAAAAGCATTTCTGCTACCTAGGATACATGAAAAATTTTGAGGTTCTTCGTTAACATTTGTGATCAAAACTGCATAAGTCAATCTCCGAAACTTCAAGAGGACCTCAAATGCAGGCGGGTCCTACACTATCATTACCTCTCGTGTGGGGACTGTTCATACCTCCATACTTCAGGGAGTGAAGGCACCAGCTTCTAAGTACACTGCATTGATTTAAAAGCTTGTGAAGGTGGATGGAGTGCAGGAAACCAAAATGGAGGCAGCCACTCCTCCTTACACAAGCTAGAAACAATATATAGTTTTGCACATCCAAAAAACCTTTTTGAAAAAAATGAGCATAGGTGCATTTTTTTCAAAAAGTTTTTGGGATGTTCAAAACCATATATTGTTTCTAGCTTGTGTAAGGAGGAGTGGCTTCCTCCATTTTGGTTTTCTGCACTGTTTCCTATGTTTCCTCATTTTATCTTTAATTTTTGTATTCTGTAAGCTCTGTACCTTTTTTCTATTCAATCTTAAAACTTTGATAAGTTTGGTCCTTGTATGCTCTAAGAATCCATAGCCTTGATTATAATGTTTAACCATGTGACTGCTGCAGAACAGTGTTTGATTAGAGTGTTTTAATCCTGCAAGTGCCAGTGAGCAATGTTTGTGGGTGACGGCGCTCTTCCCCTCTGATTGATAGGCAGCGTATATTTTGGGTGGCCTGGATTGTGTTGGGAGTGTGATTTATGCTCAATTTGCCATTTGAGTGGAATGTGAATGCAATTAAGATTGAAGTTATTTTCTCTTTATGATTGATTTATGCTTCTGTGAACATAAAGCTCATGTGACTTGTCAAAAAGCTCCAGTTTTGTCTCAAATGTCCAAAGAACATTCTCCAGAAGCTTTATGGATTGTCAATATGCATTTTGGCAAATTCCAGTCTCGCTTTTTTACGATTTGCTTTCAACAATGGTTTTCTCCTAGGTCGAACTAATATACAGTAGATGTACCATAACGTTGGCGTAGGCTCTTTGGTTACCATTCGTATTATTTGTCTCTTCAGTTGTCTAAATTGTTTAGGACAATTTAGACAACTAAAAGAAGATTGCTGATAATAGAGTCAGTTTAATTGGAGCGCAGTTAAAACGGCACCAAAACTGCACGTGTGAAAGCTCACTAAAGGTAAAGGCTGCAAGACTATCTCCAGAGTGATGTTCCTGTTACTTCATTTGCACAAATTAATGCCATTCGTATTATTTCTCTCTTCAGTTGATAATCAATTTTTACGCTTGAGGCCACATTCAGGGAGGTTAACTACAGTCCCATAGACCTTAAACTTCTGAATAATTTGTGCAACTGTAGTAACAGGAACATCACTCTGTTTGGAGATGGTCTTGTAGCCTTTACCTTTAGTGTGCTTTCACACAGTGCAGTTTTGGCGCAGTTTTAACTGCGCTCCAATTAAACTGACTTTATTATCAGCAAGCATCTTTCAGTTCTCTAAATTGTTCAGAAAGGTTTTTCAAGCTAAGTAATCAATCACTGTGTGTGAAATCTTGTGGATTACAATCACACTAATTGATTACTCACTTTTCAAATAGATAAATGAAATATGTTTGCTGTTAATAATGTCTGCTGATTTGGGGCCCAGTTAAAACTGCACCGAAACTGCGCTGTGTGAAAGCACCGTTAGCATGTTTGTCTACAATGTTCTTTCAAATCTCCGAAGAGAATTCTGTATTTGGCTTCCTATGCTCTATGCTCAGTGTGGTACACACCATAACACCAAACGGTACAGTGACTATTTTTCACCTTTTGAATAGGCAGAATGATTGGTTAAAAGTTTTAAGACACTTGTGATGCTGATTACAGGAAACACCGTAGTTTATTTTTAACTTTTGCCACATTCAGAACACGGAAATGGTTTTTCTTCTGTGTGACATCATTGTTGTTGAACAATTGGTTTCTATTTAAAGGGGTTTTGCCACGATCTAATGTTGATGTGGGATCCTCCAAAATGGGTAATCATTATTCTAAATATATATCATTAAAAAAAGTGAAGCCTGTGAGATCTACAGCCTGACTAAGATGCCCTTAGTTTCCTGACATTTTACATTAGACACGACCAGGTGCTGACAGGAGCTGATCTGGCTGTGCTTACGTTGTTTGCACTTCTTATCTGATGGCAGGGAACATGAACAAGCTTTGAAGGGACTGGGGAGAAAAGATCCTGTGTCTTTTGTATAGAGAATCCACTAGTTATAATGTAATTATCTGAGTAAACATGCAGACATTCCCTGGCTCAATGCTCAGCCCTTCTCCCTCCCCTGCATTGGTTTGTGAACAAATGAAAAACCACTGCCTGCTCAGAGCTTATCTTCTCTCCTGTGCACAATACAGTTATCCCCTGTGGATTAGCGAAACAATGTTTACTGAACTACAGGAACGTGCATGGGAGGTGGTGCAATGACATCACAGAGGAGGTACTTGTTTTTTTAAACACAACTCCCCTTTATCCAAGCCTCAAGAGGGGAGTATCAGCCTGTTAGGTAAGGAACTTACTTCTTGACAAAACCCCTCTAATTGTTTTTTATTGGATTTTTTTTAATAGAAAAAGCACATTACAAAGTTAAAAGCAGGTAATATATAAAGATTCAACAGTACTCAAATCTATATCTATAAAGTTTCAATACTCAAAGTATATCAACATAAATCATCACACATACTGTCACAACACCAGATATGGAATTGCATTATTATTATTAAGAAAAAAGCAATTGCCATAAAAAAACTGGAATCAATCACCTAAGACTCACTGTCTATGTTGGATATGCCGTACCACTTACTATGGCATAAGCATCCCCGACCATATTGTATCAAATTTGTCCACCCTATCATTCAGGAGTGCTGTCATATATTCCATTTGCCGCACGTCTGTGGGTCTCTCATAAAGATCTGCTCTGGCTGGAAGGAGATAACTTCCCAGTTTCTTGAGATTAAGCCTCTCGCAGCTGTAAGTATATGTAAGGCAAATTAGCCTAGTTTTTGGTCCCATCTGCTGTGGTATTAAATTCAAAAAAGCACCTTTGGGTCAAATGAAACTTGGATATTCAGCATTTCTTTGAGAAGTTATTGCACGTCTCAACAAAAAAGTTGAATCAATGAGCATTCCCCAAAAATGTGAAAATGATGTCCCCCTTCCAAGTACATCTCCAACACTGATCTAGAAAATTTTGATTAAATTTGTAAGAATTGATTTCTTAGTAAAATATTTACCACATTCAGAACATAAAAATGGCTTCTACCCTGTGTGACGTCGAAGGTGTCTAGAAAGCTGTGATCTCAGTGCAAAACATTTGCCACATTTCGAACATAAAAATGGCTTCTCCCCGGTGTGAATCCTGAGATGGTCAATAAGACTATCTTTTGTACCAAAACATTTGTCACATTCTGAACATGAAAATGGTTTCTCCCCTGTGTGATATCGATGATGACTAACAAGTCGTGATTTCCGTGCAAAACATTTGCCACATTCTGAACATGAAAATGGCTTCTCTCCTGTGTGACATCGATGATGACTAACAAGTTGTGATTTCCGTGAAAAACATTTGCCACATTCTGAACATAAAAAAGGCTTCTCCCCGGTGTGAATTCTGTGATGTTCAACAAGATGATCTTTTGCACCAAAACATTTACCACATTCTGAACATGAAAATAGCCTCTTGTTTGTGGGACAACTTTGATGTTGAACAACACTGTTATCACTTTCATTTTCATTAACAGTAAGTGATGAATTAAGAGACATATGGCATAGTTGATGTCGAATAAGATTTGATTTCTTAGTAAAACATTTTCCACATTCTGAACATGAAAATGGCTTCTCTCTTTGGTGAGTTTTTTTATGCCGAATAAGATATGTTTTCAGAGTAACACATTCTGAACATGAAAATGGTTTCTCATCTGTGTGACATTGTTGATTTTGAACACCCATAGAAGATAGGACCTGCTTAAAAGGAACAGTTGAAAGATCTATGTTGGAGAGGACTGATGGCATATCTGGGATAATAGCATGCTCTTCCTGTATACCAGAATAAGAGACTGAAAAATCTGAGCTCCTGGTCCAACCATCTGAAAAAATTAAATTGATTTTATTATTTTTGAATAATATATAAAAATGCTCATACAAATTGTACAGCACATGTCAAAATATGACTAATACAGTGGAGGCAAAAAGAAAACCTAACCACTTTCAATCGAAGAAACAGTAGAACTTAGGGTGACCTGTCCAAAAATTGGCATTGCCGCGGCACTTTTTAGGCGCATTTAATCAGTGCAAAGTGCGCCTGAAAGTACGATCCTTTCAAACAGCTGGCGTCTGGTATACTTAGCATAGCAAACTTAATGTGCCTAAACAGGGGCATTACACAATCACCTATCGAGGGGCATTGCGTAACAGAGGCGCATAACGTATCATTACTAGTGTATGTAATGCGCCTCGATAGGTGCATTGCGTTAAGGAGGTGCACAGCGTATCATTGCCACTATATTTAATGCGCCTTTTTAAGCGCACTACAATTTATATCGAGGATATGGCATCAAAAGTTTTTTTTGCCACAAAATGCACCAAAACTATGGCTCATTTATATTGCGACATGTTGCCCTTAATGACAGTGGCCTCTAAGTGATATGAGATCGCGTTTGTCTTACACACTTATTGACATCTACTTCAGCATGGAGCAGGGCTGACTAAATGAGAAGTCACAGATTTTGAGCAAGTGTGAGATTTATATCACATGTAGTTTTCTGCTTTTTATTTTTTACTCATGTCAATGGGAGTTCCAAGTTCAGCCCAGCACACTTGCGTTGCACATGCAAGTCAACTTCTCTGTTCTGTGCAGTCTTGGCACATACAGTGACAAGGAGGTGAAGGGACCAGCACAAAGGACTAGGGTGCTTGCTCACTAAGGGGTGGCCGCAACTACACGGCGAAGCTAAGACATGAGAAGCTCACCTCACCCCTTCTGGGTTCCGTCTTTTGCCCTCTGCTGGCCTTTGTCCTCCCCTCTCTGATGGGCTTCTCCTGTCTCTGCTTGGCTGCGTATTTGCAGCCACCCCCTAGTATTCGTGCATCCTTGTCCTCTGTGTTTTAAAGGGTCAGCGCATGACATTACAATTTTCCCTGCACCATTAACAGCTGACCTGGGGCTTCTTATTACTCACTCTATCCTCTCTGCCAGTTATTAATGTTTATTCATATGTATTAGTGCCATATTGCCTGTGTTCGTAGTTTCTGGTTCTGACTTTTGACCTTGCATTCCTGACTACTCTCCTGCCTGTCGCCTGCCCTGACCTGTTGCTTGTCCCACTAACTACATCTCTGCCTACCCGCTCATGTACCTTGTTGGCACCTCGGCTGTTACTGCAGATGTCATGGGTAGTGACCTTGGAGTTCCCTGCAGCCGTCCATCCTGCATTGCAGGGTGCTCTGGTGAAAGCCAGAGGGCTCCTAGACTCCACTCTCTGGTGTGATTATTGCCACCTCTTGCGGTGACACAGCAGATACACCACCTGTGAGGCACGACAGTCTGTACCCCTAAACTTAGAGGAGTTAGCAAAATTGTCAAGGCTTTTGTCATATGGCTTATTACAAAAGATCAATGTTATCTTTTTTACATAATGGAGGCGAAATCTTAAAGTGGAGGTGGTGTTGAAACTTCAATAAGATATGCACCATCAAGAAAGGCAAACATCAAATGTCTGTTGTCTTCACCGTGCCATGCTGTAGGTGCCTTTGACACCCAAATACAAATTAAAAATACAAAAATATAAAGGTTTGGCTCATTCTCCAAGAATTCATAGTCTTGCTGAGAACTGTTCTTCTTGTCAGTGTATACACATATCAGCATCTCCGAAACACCGTCAGCTTGTATGGTATGAACAAACAATGCAAATAGGAAGTCTCGTGTCCTAGGTAGAGCAGCAACCCCATCTAATGTAGGAAACTCCAGGTTCAGCGCTCACGGTAGTAAAAACCTGCTAAATTGTGTATTTAGTCATGTCTATTACCTGGTGATATGATGTCCTCATACAGATCCATGTGCCCTTCTAGATACTCCCACTCCTCCATCATGTCCTCCTTGTACAGATCCTTGTGTTCTTTTAAATACTTCCACTCATCCTTGGAGAAATAGATAGCGGCATCCTGACATCTTATAGAAACCTGACACACACAATGATACAGTCATCAGCCAGACCCCTCCAGTGGTGTTACTGTATAATATCCCAGCATTCCCAACATCATTACCTCTCCAGTCAGCAGCTCAATGATCTTGTTGGCAAGTTCTAGGATCTTCTGCTCATGGATTTCGTCCTGTTCTTGCTCTGGTTATTCATGGTAGAAGATGGAATGGGCACAGGTTCATGTCCCCAACTAACAGACACAGGGGCTGAAGAGCAATCACTAGAAGTCTTTTTCACTACTGTATAATCCTGTTTATGGGAAATACATTGATAAATATCACTACATTTCCAGAGCCCCCTCCCCTCTCCAGTCATATCATCTGTTATTACCATAGATAAGAATGATGTAATGTGACATCATCAGAGCCCCCTCCCTCTCCAGTCATATCATCTGTTATTACCATAGATAAGAATGATGTATTGTGATCTCATTAGAGCCCCCTCCCCTCTCCAGTCATATCATGTTATTAAATAGATACGAATGATGTAATGTGACATCATCAGAGCCCCCTCCCCTCTCCAGTCATATCATCTGTTATTACCATAGATAAGAATGATGTATTGTGATCTCATTAGAGCCCCCTCCCCTCTCCATTCATATCATCTGTTATTAAAATAGATACGAATGATGTAATGTGACATCATCAGAGCCCCCTCCCCTCTCCAGTCATATCATGTTATTACCATAGATAAGAATGATGTAAAGTGACATCATCAGAGCCCACTCCCCTCTAAAGTCATATCATCTGTTATTACCATAGATAAGAATGATGTAATGTGATATCATCAGAGCCCCCTCCCCTCTCCAGCCATATCATCTGTTATTACCATAGATATGAATGATGTAATGTGACATCATCAGAGCCCACTCCCCTCTCCAGTCATATCATCTGTTATTACCATATATAAAAATGATTTAATTTGACATCATCAGAGCCTCCTCCCCTCTCTAGACATGTCATCTGTTATTGCCATAGATAAGTATGATGTAATGTGACATCATCAGAGCCTCCTCCCCTCTCTAGACATGTCATCTGTTATTACCATAGATAAGAATGATGTAATGTGACCTCATCAAAATATCTCTCCTCTCCAGTCATATCATCTGTAATTACTATAGATAAGAATGATGTAATGTGACATCATCAGAGCCCCCTCCCCTCTCCAGTCATATCATCTGTTATTACCATATATAAAAATGATTTAATGAATCTCTTACCTCTCCAGTAAGCTGGAAGAGTATCTCTAGGGTGAGACTGAATATACCTTCCGCCATCATGTTCTTGTCTCTGTTCATTCTTGATGAGTTAACCAGGAAAATAATCTTATACAGACAATATTAATAGAGAGACCTGAAGATGAGACAATGTAAAAACCACATAAAATCCAATGTAAAAACACAATTACCATTTTCTAAGTAGTTGTATTGACATGAAATTCTCACCAGATGTCAGTAACTAACCCAATCCACACATACAAAGAGTTCAAACCATAGATGTCCATAAATTATGTGCAATAATAAAAATTAAGAAGGAAAATGTATTGAACACGCTTACTGAAAATTATTTAATACTTGGTTACAAAAGCCTTTGTTGGTGATAACACGCCTTCTATATGGAGAAACTGGTTGATAATCAGGTAGGATTTTGGCCAATTCTTTCTCACAAACACTCTTTGAATACTGAAGCTTCTGTGGGCCCATTTTATGGACTCTGAGCTTTGGTTCCTTCTATAGATTTTCTATTGGATTCAGCTCAGGTGATTGGCTGGACCATTCCAGCAGCTTTTGTTTTCTCTGAAACGAATGGAGAGTTTCCTTGGCCATGTGCCTGGATCATTGTCTTGCTGTATTCTCCACTCTCATTTCATCTTAATCCTACTGTTAGTTGGCAGCAAATTATTTTTCAAAAATGTCTCAGTATATTTGTCCATTCATCCTTGATTCAATTATATGAAGTTTTCCAGTGGCGTATGCTGAAAAACAGCCCCACATCATGATGTTCCAACCTCCCCTCTGTACTGTTACTTTTTTTGGGGTGATATGCAGCGCCTTTTGTCCTCCAAACATGGTGTGTATTATGACATCCAAAGAGTTAAATTTTGGTCTCATTTGACTAGACTATATTCTCCCAGTATTTCGCAGGCTAATCTAAATTATGTGGAACAAACTTTAAACGCACTTAAACATGCTTTTTGTTCAGCAATGGAATCTTGCATGGTGAGGGTGCATACTGGCCATGGAGGGTGAGCGTGCATACTGGCCATGGAGGGTGAGCGTGCATACAGGCCATGGAAGGTGAGCGTGCATACAGGACATGGAGGATGAGCGTGCATACAGGCCATGGAAGGAGAGCGTGCATACAGGCCATGGAAGGTGAGTGTGCATACAGGCCATGGAGGGTGAGCGTGCACACAGGCCATGGAGGGTGAGTGCATTACTTATTGTTTTCTTTGTAACAATTGTACCTGCTGTTCCAGGCTTTTCTATAGCTCTCTGCAGGTGTCCTTGGCTCTTGGACAAGTCTTCTGATAATCCTTTTCAATCCTCTTTCTGAAATCTTGCAGGAAGCACCTGGCTGTGGCTGGTTTATGGTGAAATTATGTTCTTTCCACTTCCAGATTATGGCCCCAACAGTGCTCACTGGAACCTTCAGTAGTTTAGAAATTCTTCTGTAACCAATGCCATCAGTATGTTTTGCAACAATAAGGTTGGGAAGGTCTTGAGACAGCTCACTGGTTTTACCCATCATGAGATGTTTCTTGTGTGGCACCTTGGTAATGAGACACCTTTTTATAGGTCATCAGTTGATACTATTTTTCACTAAGTGGCAGGATTGCTTTTTAATTACTGATAGATTTCAGCTGGTTTCATAACTTTCCATGGCTTTTTGTACCTCTTTCTTCATGTGTTCAATACTTTTTTCCCTGGGTCATTTCTCATTATTACACAGTGCAACACTTCCTTGCAGCAGCAGTCTTATTTGCAACAATAAGGTTGCGAAGGTCTTGAGACAGCTCACTGATTTTACTCATCATGAGATGTTTTTTGTGTGGCACCTTGGTAATGAGACACCTTTTTATAAGCCATCAGTTGAACCAGCCTATTTGTATTTGCATACTTCTGAGCTCTGGACCTTGGCTTTATCTCCTCCCTACCATTTTTGGCTTATATATACATATATATTTGTTCATTTGCTCAGTACGTGTAATTGCAACCATTTCTTTCCATACCCATTCTTCCCTAACTGGTTATCATTGTGATTACCTATGAATAAGGTTGTCCGATCAACCGAAAAGTCAGAAGAATAACATACTACATTACCACGCTTTATAATTGACTTTGTATGGAATGTCGTATATTGTATATTTGACATGTAATGACGTTGTAATATGTAAATAACACTATTTGTATATGACACCTTTGTGATAAAAATACACTTTTTGAAGGATGTTGAAGTAGCGTGTGCTGTGGATTTCTATATTTATTTATCAGTTGGGTTGCAATAGCCTTTGCACTAGCAGCCGTCCATAACCGTGGATAAATATACTAATCACTTATATATAATATCATACATCAATTATCTATGCCGTTATTACGGGGGGGTCCCGCTATTTGGTGTCACACCGTCCGGGATTTTTGCCCCAGAGCTCCGCCAAAGCAGGCGGCGGGGGTCCTTTAAATGACCGCGGCGCCGGAGTAGCGCTGGTGCTCTACTCTGGCGCCGCCGATCCGTTCCACAGGCGGGTAAAGGGCGCAGGGTCCGCATCACCTGCCCGGAACCTCGCTGAGCAGGGGGGAGGCAGGAGGGAGCGCTCCCTCCTGCCTCCTCCCCCTGTATGTCCGGCGCCGCTGTGCGCCGTACACACATGTCAGTGTCACAGAGGAAGTGACGCGCGGCTGCACTCACTTCCCCTTTGACGCTGAGGAGATCGGCTGAGCGGGCCCACTCTGCAGGACCCGGGGTCAGGTAAGTGGATTTTATTATTTTATTTTTATTAGTTTTAGGGGGGACTGTCTGGCTACAATGGGGGTCTCCCTGGTACAATGGGGGGTCTACCTGGTTTACAATGGGGCAATACCTGGCAACAGAGGGGCACTTACCGGGCAAACAATGGAGGCATACTGGCAAACAATGGGGGCACTCCCTGGAACAGAGAGGGCTTACCTGGCTACAATGGGGGCACTACCTGGCTACAAGGGGGGGGCACTACCTGGCTACAATGGGGGGCACTACCTGGCTACATGGGGGCCTCCCTGGCACAAATGGAGGCACTACCTGGCTACTAATGGGGGCACTACCTGGTACTAAAGGGGGCACTACCTGGCTTCTAAAGGGGGGGTCTACCTGCAACAATGGAGGCACTCCCTGGCTAACAAGGGGGGCACTCCCTTTGGCTAACGATGGGGCACTACCTGGCTAACAGATGGGGGGCACTACCTGGCTAACGATGGGGGAACTACCTGGCTAACGATGGGGGCACTACCTGGCTACAATGGGGGGGCACTACCTGGCTACAATGGGGGGCACTCCCTGGCAAAAAATGGAGGCACTACCTGGTACTAATGGGGGCACTACCTGGCTACTAAAGGGGGCACTACCTGGCTACTAAAGGGGGCACTACCTGGCTTCTAAAGGGGGGTCAAACCCTTTGGAACAATGGAGGCATCCCTGGCTAACAATGGGGGCACTACCTGGCTAACGATGGGGGACACTACCGGCTAACGATGGGGGGCACTACCATGGCTACAATGGGGGGCACTACCTGGCTACAAATGGGGGGCAATACCTGGCAAAAATTGGAGGCACTCCCTGGCTACTAATGGGGGCACAAACCTGGCTACAATGGGGGCACTCCCTGGTTTCAATGGGGTCTACCTGGAAAACAAAGGAGGCACTCCCGGGCCAACAAGGGGGGCATGGGGGCACTACCTGGCTAACAATGGGGGGCACTACTTGGCAAACAATGGGGGCACTACTGGCTACAAAAGGGGGCACTACCTGGCTACAATGGAGGCACTACTTGGCAAAAATGGGGGAATCTACCTGGCAACAGAGGGGGCACTACTGGAAATCAATGGGGGCTCTACCTGGACAACAGGGGGGGTATCTACCTGGAAAACAATGGGGATCTACCTGGCAAACAAGGGGGCACTACCTGGCAAACAATGGGGGCACTACCTGGCAAACAATGGGGGGCATCTACCTGGCTAACAAGGGGGGCATCTACTGGCTACAAATATGCTCTACCTGGCTACAGAGAGGGCATCTATTGGCTACAAGGGGCATCTACCTGCCTGTAAGGGGCACTACCTGGTTTGGGGGCTACTACCTGGCTATAAGGGCATCTCCCTGGCTTTTTTCCAAAGCCGTTATGCAGTTAGGTGAGTAGGTGTGGCCTTTTGAAGGGGCGTGGCTTACCGTATATATGGGCGTGGCATTGTAAATTTTGGCCGCGGCGAGCTACTCTCGCCGCTCACTATTATCTATTGCATTTTCTTTTTCAAAAGTTGGCAACTATGCTATAAATATAATAATCAAGCATCTAATTATGCATTAAAAATTGATCCGTTATACAGTGAAGTGTGAGTGTGCCTCTTTGGCTGTCTACAACGTCGGGATGTTTGCCCCAGCGCTCACACTGTTGCGACAGAGGAATCTAGTGTTAAGCAAGTAAGACCCAAAACAGGTCATGTAGAGGTTAATAACACACACACATACCTCCACCTGCAGGACCAGAGCTGTATGACTGCTGTGTGCTGCCAGGACCTGTGATGATGTCACATGAGGGGAGGAGTCATGTGACTGCTGTGTGCTGCCAGGACCTGTGATGATGTCACATAGGGGAGGGTCAAGGAGTCCATGTGTGCCTGCCCGTTTGTGAGCCAGGTGTTGTGTGTTGTCAATGGGAGGGGGGTGTGTATGTGTTGGTGTGTGTGTGTGGAACCTGTAAGCTGTACAGTGTGTGTGTAAGTCCTGTGCTGAGCCTGTGTTTAATTGCCGCAGACCGTGTTGTATGTGTGTGACCTAGAGGGGTGAGGTCATGGAGTCAATGTGAACGGGGCCCGTGCTCAGCTTTAGTTGTGTAGTGTGTGTGGTGTGTGTGTGGTGTGTGTGGTGTGTGTGTGGTGTGTGTGTGGTGTGGTGTGTGTGCTGTGTGGGTGTGTGTGTGTGTGTAGTGGCGTGGTGTGTTTTGTGTAGCTGAGCCGTGTGTGTGTAATGTGCCTGTAGCTGAGCGGTTCGGCTTGCTGGTGTGAATGCGTCTGTAGCTGAGCCGTGTGTGTGTAACGTGCCTGTAGCTGAGCCAGTGTGTGTGTAATGTGCCTGTAGCTGAGCCGTGTGTGTAATGTGCCTGTAGCCTGGGTAAGCGTGTAGTTTTGTAAGTTGCTTGTTGTCTGACGAGCCGTTGTGGTGTGTGTGTTAACGTGCCTGTAGCTGAGCCGTGTGTGTGTAATGTCCCTGTACGCCTTTTAAGTGCCTGTGGGTGTTATTGTCCTTTTTAGCTGAGCCGCGTGGGGTGTAAGTACCTGTAGCTGAGCCGTGTGTGTGTAATGACCCTGTAAGCTGTAGCAGGTGTGTGTGTAAGTCCTTAGCTGAGCCGTGTGTGTGTAATGGTAGTGAGCCAGTGTGTGTGTAATGTCGGGGCCGTGTTGTATGCTGATAGCCGCGTGTGTGTAACGTGCCTGTAGCTGAGCGTGTGTGTGTAAGTGCTGTAGCTGAGCGGTGTGTATGAAGTGCCTGTAGCTGAGCCGTGTGTGTGTAACGTGCCTGTAGCTGAGCCGTGTGTGTGTAACGTGCCTGTAGCTGAGCCGTGTGTGTGTAATGTGCCTGTAGCTGAGCCGCGTGTGTGTAATGTGCCTGTAGCTGAGCCGTGTGTAATGTGCCTGTAGCTGAGCCGTGTGTGTGTAACGTGCCTGTAGCTGAGCCGTGTGTAATGTGCCTGTAGCTGAGCCGTGTGTGTGTAACGTGCCTGTAGCTGAGCCGTGTGTGTGTAATGTGTCTGTAGCTGAGCCGTGTGTAACGTGCCTGTAGCTGAGCCGTGTGTGTGTAACGTGCCTGTAGCTGAGCCGTGTGTGTGTGTGTAACGTGCCTGTAGCTGAGCCGTGTGTGTGTAATGTGCCTGTAGCTGAGCCGCGTGTGTGTAACGTGCCTGTAGCTGAGCCGTGTGTGTAATGTGCCTGTAGCTGAGCCGTGTGTGTGTAACGTGCCTGTAGCTGAGCCGTGTGTGTGTAATGTGCGTGTAGCTGAGCCGTGTGTGTGTAATGTGCGTGTAGCTGAGCCGTCGTGTGATGTAGTTTGTACTGCGTGTAGCTGAGCCGTGTGTAATGTGCCTGTAGCTGAGCCGTGTGTGTGTAATGTGTCTGTAGCTGAGCCGCGTGTGTGTAATGTGCCTGTAGCTGAGCCATGTGTGTAATGTGCCTGTAGCTGAGCCGTGTGTGTGTAATGCTGTCTGTAGCTGAGCGCGGTGTTTTGTAATTTTTGTCTTTTTAGTCCTGTAGCACGTGTGTGAATGCCTGTACTGACTTTGTGTATGCTGTAGCTGAGCCGTGTGTGTGTAATGTGCCTGTAGCTGAGCCGTGTGTGTAACGTGCCTGTAGCTGAGCCGTGTGTGTAACGTGCCTGTAGCTGAGCCGGGTGTGTAACGTGCCTGTAGCTGAGCCGGGTGTGTGTAACGTGCCTGTAGCTGAGCCGTGTGTGTGTGTAACGTGCCTGTAGCTGAGCAGTGTGTGTGTAATGTGCCTGTAGCTGAGCCGTGTGTGTGTAACGTGCCTGTAGCTGAGCCGTGTGTGTGGAATGTGCATGTAGTAGAGCTGTGTGTGTAGTGATCGTGTTAATGGTTTAGTTGCCCTCATTAGTAATCCTTGTCCTGGTTTCTCCTTTGTGCCCTCCCGAATCCTGTAGTCTAGTCCGTGATAAAGGTGTATTACCCTGTAGGGTAACTGGGAGTGATATTTATGCATACTGCCTGCTGTTAACCTTTCTATTGTTCAAAAAGTGTACCATCACGTTGTTGTAAATATTGTTTGCTGTCCCTTTTTTATGTGTAACTGCAAGATCTGACCTGTGTAAAGATGTAGATGCCGGTGTAAGTTGTATAACGTGTTTAATGGTGTGACCTCTAGTAACGCCACTGAGCCATCATGTGTGTAACTCCTGACAACAAAGTAAGCTACACAAGTGAAATGGACAAAGTTGTGACAACCGTGTCGTTTTTGTGTGTGCCTGATTTTTGTCGTGTAATGCTTAAGCGGTTTATGAAGTAAGGCTTTCCATTAGCCTTTTGTGCTTTCTCTTTTCTCTCTCTTACAGCCTTAAATATTCATGGGTTGTGTCATTCTATCAGTAGGCTTGTACTATTTCACAAGAAGACTGTACTCAATTTTGTGTGTAAATATGTATGTCTACGTGCATACGAAAGATCCTGCATGTGTCAATGTAAATCCATGTCTGACAGAGTAGGTCCCTTACCCCAGCCACAAGCTCTTGTAAACAAAGAACACACATGAAATGACAAATTGTGCCCAAATGTATATATTTACTGTGTGTGTAAAACAATGTGAGAAAAGCACTCTACTCGCCTTCTTTTATAGGCGGAGGTTTGCAGAGGGAGAGGTGTATAAGGCTTTTGTTTATGGGTGTTTTTAATCTGTGATAAAGGTAATTGCCCAGATCCTTCACAAGACTATCTCTGTGGAGAAGGGGCATAGATGAGATTCAGTGCAGCGTCCTGCTTATGTCAGCTCATGGAAGTGACAAGGAGGATAATGTTGAACATACACCTGCAGTAAGTTCATGAAACCCGTGTGCACAAAAATGTGGCAAGCCTCCATCCAGCCAAAGGGGTGTGATATGCGTGTGGTATTGACTTAAATAATTCAGTCCAGCCATAATACAGAAAAAGGGGGTTAGGCCCATTACCACCAGGATACAGTTAAAATTTAAAGTAGAACACAGTATTACAGATTAGTCCTGCCTCCTGTTACTTTTAAAATGGATTTATTACAATTCATACAATACCCAATTGCAAAAAAATTGCTTATTTTTACTGTCCCAATCATTATAGATATCTTTGTAAGCGAGAAAACGCTGTTACCTCTCCTGGGCATGGAGGTCACTAGAGCTTCACAGGTTGCAGCCACTGGAATCCTTTTCTCTCCTCCATGACGACATCACGGAGCTGGTGGATGTTAGAGACCTTGTGCTCCTCCACCTTCCGTTTGAGGAGGCCCCACCGATGCTCCATAGGGCTTAGATCTGAAGACAAGCTTGGTCAGTCCAGTACCTTAACCCTTATTTTCTTTAGTAAAGCAGTGGTCATCTTGGAAGTGTGTTTGGGGTTGTTGTCATGTTGGAATACTGCCTTGTGGTCCAGTTTCCGAAGGGAGGGGATCATACTTTGCTTCAGTATGCCACAAGACATGTTGCCATTCATGGTTCACTCAAAGAATTGTAGCTTCCTACAGCTGGCAGCACTAATGCAGCCCCAAACCATAACACTCCCACCACCATGCTTGACTGTAGGTAAGAAACACTTCTCTTTGTACTCTTCACCTGGTTGCTACCACACACCCTTGTCAACATCTGAACAAAATACGTTTATTTTGGTCTCATCAGACCATAGAAAATGGTTCCAGTCATCCATGTCCTTAGTCTGCTTGTCTTCAGCAAACTGTTTGCAGGCTTTCTTCTGCATCATCTTTAGAAGAGGCTTCTTTCTGGGATGACAGCCATGCAGTCCATGAGGAGTCCTCAAGAAGCAGATGAATGGTATAGCCACATTAGTTTCCACCGTCCAACTCTACCCCTGCCCCTGATCTCTCTATCTCAGTCAACGGCTCTACACTCTCACCTGTTCCGCAAGTCCGCTGTCTTGGGGTAATCCTAGACTCCGCTCTATCTTTCAAACCACACATCCAAACCCTCACCTCTGCTGCCACCTCCACCTGAAAAGCATCTCTCGCATCCGCTCATTCCTCAACTATGACACTACAGAAATGCTGGTCCATGCCCTTGTCATCTCTTGCCTAGACTACTGCAACATCCTTCTCTGTGACCTCCCAGCTAGCACCCTCGCTCCCCTCCAATCCATCCTTAACTCTGCTGCCCATCTTATCCACCTCTCTCCTCGCTACTCCTCTGCCTCTCCCCTCTGCCAATCCCTTCCCATTGCCCAGCTAATTCATTTCAAGCTACTAACCATGACCTACACGGCTATCCATGACCTCTCCCCTCCATACATCTCTGCCCTAATTTCCAAAGATCTCCCCTCACGCTCTCTCCGCTCCTCACAGGACCTGCTCCTCTGCTCTCCCCTTATCAGCTCCTCACACAACCATCTCCAAGACTTCTCCCATGCTTCGCCCACACTCTGGAACTCACTGCCCCAACACATCAGACTCTCCTCCACTTTCACCAACTTCAAAAGCAACCTGAAAACCCATTTCTTCAGGCTTGCCTATAACCTACACTAACCTTGTTGTTATTACTTCCTCCACAAACATGTCTGCCCCTCACCTTCTGTCTCTTCCCCCTCCTTGTAGATTGTGAGCCCTCACGGGTAGGGTCCTCTCTCCCTCTGTCGTGCCAATTCTCATTAATCACTTATCATTGTACTCGTTTGACTTATGTATGTAACCCCCTCGAATGTACAGCGCCCTGGAATCAATGGCGCTTTAAAATAAATAATAATAATAATTAGTTAAGGGCAAAACAACTCATAACATAGTATACATAGATGTAAATGCTATTTTCAATATAAATGTCCAGTAAGTCCCTATACATAATAATCATGGTTAATAATAGCTAAAATGACCTAGTGAGTACGGTTTAAAAAAGACATATGTCCACAAGTTCAACTAAATGTGGGGAAAGATGTGGATGAAGGCAGGGATATAGTTAATTTTTAAACCTTGTTTCCCTACTCATGTAGATGTTGGAACCTATACGCCAAGGACCAATCTGCCCTTAAGGAATATTTCATTTCTGATCCCAGAATTGCCAATTATAATGCAAAATATCAATATACACATGTGAACAGAATTGTTGGATCCATTCCTTTGAAATACAAAATGGTCACCAAAATAACTTGAAACTGACAAAACTAATAATAAATTGACTGAAAATCAACTGATAAAAGTCAGTCATTGCTTTTGAATTATTGTTCAACCGAAAAATGTAAAAAAAAAAACAAAAAACTAACTGGCGGGGACAAAAATGACAAATAAAATATGAGAAATGTTAATTAGCTCAGTCGTTGTAGACAAAATATTGGACAACCAGATTCAGAGTTGGCAAAACTAACTTACTTGGTAAAAAAAAAAATATTTTTATATAAAATAGATCACATGATCCTGTAGCTAGGCTTTTCTTTAAAAAATTAAACTTGCCCATCTACTTGCTTGCGGTTTTAGCAACATACATACATACATTAAATCAAACTTGCAAGATATCTAAATATATGTTATGGAACTGAATCTAGAAAGCTTTATGATTCATTCCATCATCCCTCAGCAGCATGTACTTTCTTAATATTAAAGACCTATTGATACAAATACATAGAATTCAAGATGGTTGTTACTGTTGACCAACAGTTTATGTCAAATTCTATCACAGGAGCATGCACTATAGCAGGATATCAGCATGATTATAGGGGAAAATGGGAAATTAGCAGGAGCTATTGAGAAACCTGTCCAGCTCCTTCAGTGGTTTAGCCTTGGCCTAGATTTGAGATAACTACAATTCCGGTAGCTTACCACTTAGATGGTGTGTTTGGAATGTGGCAAATGTGTGTCTGTGGGTGGGTCTTTAGCAGTGACTTATTAGCTTTTTGGCTGATCCTGTTACAGTGACTTGACTGCAGGATTTTGTTTTATAAACTGTAGTACACAAGGATACAGAGCTCTAAAGTGTAAGAGCTTGTCAGTAAGTAATGTAAACAAGGTCCATTCTCTTAGTTAAGAAACAGAGCAGCAAGTGATGTCACCATTCTGGCCAATACTATAGCCTTTAGGAGCAGAGAAAGGTGGCTAGTAACTAGGAAACCTGGTATGCACAAATAGGAGATAAGAACTGCAAGGAAAATGAGCCTCTGAAAGCAACCAATTTGAAGAAGCAATTATGATATTGTAATAGAGTCTGTTTGTAACAGTCATAGAAACGTGTATTATGTGTATGGTATAATAGGAAAGTGTATTATGTACAGTATATCCCATTGACTATGGTTTGGATATGTATATCCCCCTCACCACATATTAATTATGTGTAGTCCACTTTGTTTACAAGTTGTCTTATTCAAGTGTTATTAACCACTAAGCTTCGTTTACTGAGGGAAGGGGAACAGGTTATCCCCAAACTACAACTCTTTGATATTGACATGAGGCCTGGAGTTTATCTACTTCAAAGGATGGCTAGATTCATTTTTCCATCCAACCTTGACACACCCAACACACATTAAGATTAAATACTCCTTGTTCTGCCCCTTTGATCAAATTATTATTTTTTATCTTTAGGGGTACCATCATTTTTTCCAGATCAGTTTCATTATTGATTTATTATTTGGTTGAACCACAATTCAACTGCAACATCTGATTTTCATTAGCCATGATGAAGGGGTGAGCCCCCAAAACGCGTCGCAGTGCTCGATATGTCTTGTGCTTGCATGCTGCTATATATTTTAAAGATTCTACAATAAATTTTAATTTTTAATCGGTCATTTGGATTGCTGGACAGCTTTCTGCTTTTGTGTCTGTGTTCCTCTTGCCTGGAGGGTCCATGCATCCTTGCATCAGGTGGTGAGCTGATTCTTTTGTACTTTTTATACACATTGATTTTCAGTAAATGTATTATTTATTTTGTTAGTTCCAAATTATTTCAGTGACCACTGTGGGGGGTTTCTTCCTTTAATAGGGCACAAACAATTGTGTCCACCCGTCATCTTTTGATCAAAATATGTGAACCGAGAATCTCAAAGTTTTTGATGTATGATAGATAGCATAAATGCTTCTTTAGGATTTCCATGTAATGTATTCCCCTTTTTGCAGTCGTATGCCGCGGTAGTGGTGGGTGTATATATTTATAATATAAAATAAAATATTATATATATATTATAATATAATATATAATTCAAAAAGCTTTATTGGCATACATCAAGTAAAATATGAGAATGTAAATAACAAAAGAGACTTGCAACGTCTCCATTAAACATAGGCAAGGAAAATTGAAAAGAAAAAAGAAAGAAAAAAAGGGGGGTATATAGAGAATGTAAATTCTTCAATGAAAAGGGGACAAGTTCAAAAATTATACAGTGCTACTCAAAACATGAGAACAATAAAGTAAACAAGCATACAATGTGAAAAAAATAATTAGCGCATCAAGCCTACAAAAACCAATATAGGGGGAAAACCCCTAAAAAAGGGCATGTCTCACAACCTAACAAAAATACGATAAGCTAATCATGCAATAAGAGAACAGTGATACGAGAAAGGGGGAGGACGGAGACAGGGGGGAGTGGGGAGTGTGGATTATCCCAGGAAGACTTCAAACCGCCTCGGCAGCAACACCACTACACAAAGGTTCTAGTGGTGTAGGAAAAATAGGTATAGCGCCAGACTAGCAAAAAGAGGCGCGAAATGCCAGGGAGAGTTGATAGGAGAGCCAAGGTGTCCATGTTCTGAGCAATTGTTGCATCTGTGTCTCAGAGGAAGCCAAAAGTTCCTCCATATGGTACGTGTGGGTGACCTCTGTCATCCATTCCGCAATCGTGGGCAGATCAGGAGACCTCCAGTGCCTAGGAATGACTGTTTTGGCCGCCTGAAGGAGATGGCGGAGTAAAGATCTCCTATATCCCGGGAATTGCCCATGTCGAACATAAGGAGAAGAGCAGCCTCAGGTGTTTCCGGGAATCTTCAAACCCGTCGCTCATACTAGTGTCACACCTGCCACCCAGAAGCCCCGCAAACCCTGACAGTCCCACCAGACATGCAACATAGTCCCTACCTCCGTCCCACAGCGCCAACAAAGGTCCGGCACAGATGAGAGCCATCGATGTATTAGGGAGGGAACCCTATACCACCTAGCTATAACCTTGAAGCTGGTCTCCTGCGCTCGGGTAGCTATGACTGCTCTATGAGTGAGCGTAAAACAGCGGTGCCACTGCTCCTGTGTAAAAGATTTACCCAGCTCCTTCTCCCAAGCCGCACAGTAGGAAGGGAGTGGTTGCTGCATGGTAGCAACAGTTCCTTATAGATAATAGAGATTGAGTGCCTTGGAGGGGAGTCCAGCAGACA
Organism: Phyllomedusa bahiana; assembly: GCA_025379985.1. Taxonomy (NCBI): domain Eukaryota; kingdom Metazoa; phylum Chordata; class Amphibia; order Anura; family Hylidae; genus Phyllomedusa; species Phyllomedusa bahiana. The sequence goes on along the minus strand of JAODAL010008754.1, from coordinate 23,712 downwards.
CAGTCGTTCAAAGGCAGAAAGGGGCCTCTGGATGTCGACCACATCCTTTAAGGTAGAAAAAAAGTGTCGGAGCTGGGTATATTGGTAAGCCGAGGCGGGGTTAATCAAAACTTCCGTGGGGAGAGAATGAATCGGGGCGATAGTAGGGCCCAGTATGAAATTATGAAGTCGCAAAGGAGTTGCTTTGGAAATCCCTAAAAAGGAGGGCACTGACAGGCCAGGGGGGAATCGGGGTTTTGTCAGAGACAGGGAGGAAGGGTCCAGATCTATCTATTAAGTTGTAGGAGAGTTTGTATGTCACGATCGTGGCAAGAGTCTGACGGGTGGTAAAAGATGTGGGGTATGTGCTCCCTAGGTGACAGGTCCAGATCCAGGGGAGCAACGCCAGGGACAAGGGACAAACTGCACCCGCCAATCGGACCCACAATTTTGCTACCCTCCAGGGCAAACCAAATCGAGGACCCTAGAGTATGTGGCTGCTAAATAATATCTTTTGCAGTCCGGCAAGCCAAGACCCCCAACACTCTTATGCCTAGTCAGAATGGCGTAAGCCAGTCTGGGGCGGCTGGATGGCCAAATAAAGGTCTTAAACAGACGCTGAACCCGCTGCCAAAAGGGATTCTGAATATGCACTGGGATTGTTTGAACTAAGTAGAGTAAACGTGGTAGAATAGACATTTTGAGAATGTTTACTCTGCCGAACCAGGAAAACTCTTTCCTGTTCCAGCCCTCAAGGTCAGAGAAGATTTTTCAAAGTAAGGGTTCGAAATTAGTGGTGAAAAGTTTAGAGAGGTCAGTAGGGATCTTGATACCTAAACAGGTAAGACCGCTGTGCGGCCAAGCAAAGGGGAATGACGACTTGAGGAACCCAAGGTCTAGAGGAGGGAGGTTAAAACTCATGGCCTCAGATTTAGAGGCGTTGACCTTAAAATTCAAGATCCAAACCTCTCCAACTCGGACATCAGTGCCGACATGGAAGTCAGAGAATCAGTAATATAGACCAAGAGGTCATCAGCAAAGGCTGAACATTTAAATTCATGCTCGCCAATTACCAGTCCCCTGATATCCGAGTTGGAACGAATCGCGGCCATCAAGTTTTCCATCACTAGAACGTACAATAAAGGGGAGAGGGGGCATCCCTGGCGAGTCCCGTTGTGAATGCTGAACGGGTCAGATAAAGAACCATTAATTTTAAGTTGGGCAGATGGGGAGCTATAAAGGGCCATAACCTTAGAACAAAAAGATGGCCCTATCCCTAGACGCCGAAGAGAAGACAACAATGAAGACCATGAAATTCTGTCAAAGGCCTTTTCGGCGTCCAGGGATAGGACCATCAAGGGGATTCGCCGCGTCTGTGCATGAGAGATAATATCTATAGTCTTTAAAGTGTTGTCGCGGGCCTCCCTCCCCGGGACGAACCCCACCTGGTCCGGATGTATCAAAGAAGGCAACAATGGGTTCAATCTATTAGCCAGTAGTTTGGCGTAGATCTTTAAGTCTACGTTTAATAGAGATATCGGCCTATAACTTCCACAGGAGGAGGGGTCCTTCCCCGGTTTGGGGATAACCGCAACATGGGCTAATGTAGCTTGAGGAAGAAAGGGGTTTTCAGCAGAAATAGAATTGAACACCTCTAGAAGTATAGGGGAGAGGAGATCTTGGAAAACCTTAAAGAATTTGCTTGTGAAGCCGTCCGGTCCCGGGCTCTTTCCCCCCGGAAGGGACTTGATAACTGCAGAGAGTTCCTGCAGAGTAAAGGGCGTCTCTAGGTCCGAGATAACGGAGTCCGGAAGACATGGAGGTTCAGCATGAGCTGAGTATTCCCCCGGGGCAGAAGAGGGGGCCGGAAGGCTGTACAAATTGGAATAAAAAGAATGGAAAGTAGCATTTATTTCCGGGGTTGTATGTACAGTATGACCATTAGCAGTCTTGACACAGGGGATATGAGATCTCGCCATCTGCTGGCGAAGGGCACGAGCTAATAAACGACCCGCTTTGTTTCCATAATCATAAAATCTGCTGCGCCCTGATTGTAAGAGACGCCTCCACCAAAGTTCCAGGAGACGCTTAACCTCCAATCGGGCCACAAGGAGATCTGCCAGAACCTCCGGGGAAAGAGCACGCTTGTGGGCGGTCTCCAAGCACTCAACTCTCTGAAGGGCAGCCGCTAGTTTGGAAGCTCTATCCCTCTTTAATCTTGCCCCGTGTTTAATCAAGACACCTCGAATTACACATTTAAGTGCCTCCCATCGTGTAGTCGGGGGAGAGGTGTCGTGCTGGTGGTCCAATTTAAAGTGATCTATGAATTTAGTAAGATCGGATACACAAGCTGTATCTAGAAGTAGGGACTCATTGAGTCGCCAGGACCAACACGATTTCTAAAAAGAGGGGATAGAGAGCTTGCAAAAAATAGGAGAGTGATCTGACCAGATGATATTGCCTATCCAAGTAGAGGATAACCATGGGAGGGAACTATGGGAGATCATGAGGTAATCGATACGACTATAAGAGTTGTGTGACGCCGAGTAAAAGGAGTAGTCTTTGTCACCCGGGTGTTGCACCCGCCAAGCATCACATAATTGAAATAAGCTTAAAGACCTCCGGATCTGCTTAATAGCTCGATACAAGAGTGAGGCTTTCCCTGTAGAGTTGTCGAGGGTCGGATCAAGGGTCGCATGAAATCCCCCCCAAACACAATCCGTCCCCTTGCCAGCGGAGTCAACACATCCGTCAACTGCAGAAAAAAGGCCGTCTGCCCCTGATTAGGCAAATATACATTGACTAAAGTGAATTGATGGCCTTCAATCTGGAGGCAGAGAATGAGCTATCGGGCCAAGGGATCTACTTGGTGGTCCAAAACCTGGTGCGCCAGAGACCTATGAATAGCAATGGCTACTCCCCTGGACCTGGACTCAGGGTTATTAGCAAAAAACCACGTGGGATAATATTTATTTCGAAGGACTGGGGCATGACCTACTTTAAAATGGGTCTCCTGAAAGAAAACTATTTGGGCCTTCTGCTTGTGAAAATGGTATAACACCTGGGCTCTCTTCTCAGGGGTGTTAAGCCCTTTTGCATTGAACGAAGCTACCGTCAGCTCAGCCATAGGAACCTAAGGACAATCCACACCTCCAATTGGGAAAAACGGGAAAAGGAAGGGGGAGAGAGGGATCCTAAAGCAGACGAGAAATAGTCTGCAGCAGTGACTACAAATTGGACTATAGAAAGTCAATAGTCCCAAGGCCTGCAGAGAAGCCTAAATCGGGACTAACACCTAATGGGGGGGGGGGGGTAAAAGAAGGAAGTAATATAGACGAACAGACGTCACAAGTATCTGGTCTCCGCATGTCTGAAACAAATCGACAAAAGGGAGTGGGCACTGGTATGGCACAAAAGAAAGAGTGAGGGGAAGGAAAGAAATAGGGAAAAAATAAAGACGTCTAGACTAAGAGCAGGAAACGGAATTGGAGAAATAAACAAGCGACCCAACCTGAGGATACATTGTTGTGATCACATTAAACCGCCGAGCGGCGAGAGTGACTCCAGAATGGGGACTCCGAAACTCCAGAGCACTCCTTCACCCCCCACCTACATGGAGAAAGACAAAAAGTCCGCAGAGTGGTGCTACAACCACTCAGCGAACATGTCAACCATTTACATGGAGCGTCAGGAGTCTCGGAATATACCATCCAAGTCCAATTTAACTCAGAAAGAATAAGCACTGCCAGTACATGGATATATCGCCATCACTAGAAAATCAAAATAGAGAGGGCGAAATAGTAAAGATACACAGCACCATCTAGTAGACAAATCCGTAATAGACAGAAGATATAGCATAAAAATACTCAAAATACCCACTATCAAAGTAAGAAAGGGTACCAATATTAAAGTCCCTGGATAGACCAGCCACCGGATTCAAGCAGGGTGGGAGAGCGAAGAATCAGTGGGGTGGCGACGTCGTCGAGGTCTCCTTGGCAGATGATCTCCCGTAGAAGGCAGGGCTGGCCCAGTAGAAGGGGTAGCAGAAGTGGTGGTAGGCCAGGGCGGCAGGATAACGTTCTGAATATCCAATTCCTGGAGAAAGGATGGAATGTCATCCGGGGAGCGAATGGATAGCAATTTGTCCCCTCTACGAACCAGCAAGGCAAAGGGGAACCCCCACCGATAAGGGATACCCCGATCTCGAAGTACGGCCAACAAAGGTTTCAAGGCCGCACGCTGGGCCAATGTGTGCCTGGAGAGATCCTGCAACAGTAAAAGGGGAGAGTCCCGGAATGCAATAGTTTGACGTTGCCGAGCTTGTCGCATAATCTCCTCCTTTAATTGAAAAAAATGGATTCTGCAAATCACATCTCTGGGACGTTTTGGATCTAAATTAGGAGGACGTAGCGCTCGGTGGGCCCTGTCCATTTCAATATGAGTATTGGGGGACTGCCCCAATAAGTCGTTGAAGATAGTAGTGAGGACTGAGTTGATATCCGCCGGAGCCACCGTTTCCGGGAGACCGCGAATCCGAATGTTGTTGCGGCGGCTCCGGTTTTCCAGATCGTCCAGCTGCTGTTGGAGGGTAAAGATCTGTGTGGACTGCTGGCCCGTAGTGGACTGAAGGGCTTGAATAGACGCCGACGACGACTCTTGAGCTTGTTCTAGCGTAGAAACCTTGGTAGTAAGATTTGATAGCTCTGCACGGACCGCGGCAAACTCTTGCTTGCACTCAGCGGCTACTTGTTGCGCCAGGTGAGAGATATCAGACCGTGACAGCAGTGACTGAGTAAGTTGTTGCAAGTCGGCAAGGGTGACCAGTTTGTCTCCAGAAGAGCAGGATGTGGAAGGAGGTGGAGGAGAGAGCTGGGATTGTCCTCCAATCTGAAGGTCCGAACTGGTGGAGATAGAGGACCCAGCCTCAGCCCGGTCGGCTGCAGCAGTGGAAGGGCTCTGCAGGTGATCATCCCAGGACGAGCCCGTGGACCACTGGGGTGGTGAGAGCGCGGCAGACACAGGGACTGTGTGCCAGTGGGGCACAGGGTGTGAGTCCTGAGATTGGGAGGAGACAGTTGGAGGGAGCCCCGACTTCAGATGGTGTAGCGGGGCTGAGCGCCCCATTATAGAGGCAGAAGAGAGCCCCGTGGCATGGTGCTCCAAGGGGGAGGACAAGTCCTGGGTCTGAGGCATCTGCTTAGAGAAGGGGCCCAGGGCGACTGCTGAGGGGCAACCGGAGTGGAGGCTATGCAGGATTGGGCCCCCAGTTGGGCAGGCCGAACAGCATGACCAAGGTGGTTGTCCACGGGAGAGGGCAGCAGGGTGCTGGACAAGTTCTGAGGGCGGCAAGGAGTCCCCACAGGGGTAACAGGGGAGGGAAGGACAACTTCCATGTCGATCAGGAGGGTCTCGTCCCCTAGCCCCGACCCTGTACCTGCTTCTTGTAGAGGTGAGGCGATTGCCGTGGCTAGACAGTCTGTCCTGGGCTCATGTACCTCCACCGGGACCGTGACCAAGGGCTGGGTGGATTGCATCTCGGTGCGGGTCTCCTGGGTGGCAGGGAGCGCCGAGTTCAGCTGAGGCGCTGGAGGTAGCAGGCAGGCATGCCGCACGAGCGGCCGAGAGGGGGATCCCACGTGGCTCAGCTCTTCTGAAGCGCGGCTGCAGGGAGGCTCCACAGTCCCGCACGGGACAATCACGGGCGACAGCGTGTCCCGGAGTTGAGAGGCCGGCACGGTAGGGGAGCCCGATCGTGGGGCCGGTACCGGAGGTGAGTGCTGCTGCCGCTGCGAGGTGCCAAGCGCGCGGCGCTGTCCTGTTCGGCGGTCGCCATTTTCTTCAGGGCCGCCAGCAGCTCCCGGCCCACTGGAATCTGGCGGAACCCGAGCAAAATAGGTTCCGATATCCACCCGGGGTGAAGGAGCTTGAGGCAGGGGTTTAATACCCTTCTTCCTGGCATTCTTCCCCATCATAGGAAGATGAAAACGGCCACTCTAGGGTAGGAAAGTGCGGAGCCCTATAAACGCACGTCTTCACCGCTTCATGGCCAGGACACGCCCCCATAGTGGCCAGGTTTGCATATTGTTTTTTCAGAAATGTTTTTTGTGTAGAACCATACATTGTATTTGGTGTATATTGCTTTTAATCTATATGGGGAGGATGGGGTGCCTCCATTTTGGTTCTCTGCACTACGCCCACTTTCACAGGCTGTCATAAAAGTGCAGCTTGCAGGTTTGGTGTTTTTTAATTTTTTTCCTCTCTGGATAATGGAGGTTGGTTGACCCAGTGAGAGGCCTGGATTTGGTTCTATTGAGAGGTAAAGATAGTATAGGACTGCCCGACCTGAGATCACGTTGAAAGTCGTGGGCAGCTTAAGCATCTTTTGATCAAAGTTTTTTCATGTATGATAGATAGCATAAATGCTTCTTTAGGGATTTCCATGTAATGTATCACCTGTCTATGAAGCTCTGTTATTGAAGTCCCCATTGGGATATCACAATAAAGCATTTGCCACTGAACATGAAAATGGCTTATCCCGGAGTGAATTATTTGATGTTTAACAAGATCTGATTTCTCACAGAAACTTTTGCAACATTCAGAACACGGAAATGTCTTTTCTCCTGTGTGACATCATCGTTGTTGAACAAGAATTGATTTTTATTTAATTGTTTTTTATTGAATTTTTTTTTATAGAAAAAGAACATTACTAAGTTAAAAGCAGGTAATTTATAAATATTCAATAGACCGTCCTCAAATGTATATCTATAAAGTTTCAATACTCAAAGTATATCAACATAAATTATCACACATACTGTCACAACACAGGATATGGAATTGCATTATTATGGACAAGAAAAAGAAAAAAGCAATTGCCATAAAAAAAACTGGAATGCAATCATCCAACACTTAGGCCGCGTTCACACGGCTTATTTGGGCACGGATTGGCGCCGTACTCCGCGCCGGATTTGCGCTTCAGTACGGCTCCAATCCGTCCCTGTCATGACGGTAATCCACTGCTCTCATAGAGAACAGTGGATTCCGTCGCTCCTCCCCGCTCGGCGAATCCGCCGCGGGGGGAGAAAGTGACATGCACATTATTTACGGCGCGTACGCGCCGTAAACAATGCATTGTCTATGGGGCCGGCACCGACGCCCCCGCCGTGCTCTGGCCCCGCCCCCATCCCGCCCCTTATTCACGGCGGATTTGTGAGCTCAATACGGCTCACAAATCCGGCGGGAATAAGCCGTGTGAACACGGCCTTAGGGCCACATGCATGAAAACTGTCTAGGTCTAAAATTCACTTTGTTGCCCATAGCAACCAATCAAAGCACTCCGCTCATTTTTCCAGAGCACTATATGAAATGAACGGGGCCCTCTGATTGGTTGCTGTGGTCAACAAAGTGAGTTTTGACCTAGACAGTTTTCATCCATGTGGCCCTTACTGTCTACATTGGATATGCCGTACCACTTACTATGGCATAAGCATGCCCGATCATATTGTATCAAATTTGTCCACCCTGTCGTTCAGGAGAGCTGTCATATATTCAATTTGCCGCACGTCTGTGATTCATTCATAAGGATCTGCTTTGGCTGGAAGGAGATTACTTCTAGTTTCTTAAGTTTAAGCCTCTCGCAGCTGTAAGTATATGGAAGGCAAATTAGCCTAGTTTTTGGTCCCATCTGCTATGGTATTAAATTCAAAAATGCACCTTTTCGGTCAAATGAAACTTGGACATTCAGCACTTCTTTGTTATTGTACATCTCGCCAAAAAGGTTGAATCAATGAGCATTCCCCAAAAATGTGAAAATGATGCTCCCACTCCAAGTACATCTCCAACACTGATCTGGAATATTCCGATTAAATTTGTAAGAACTGATTTCTTAGAAAAACATTTACTACATTCAGAACATAAAAACGGCTTCTACCCTGTGTGACATCGAAGGTGTCTAACAAGATGTGTTTTCAGTGCAAAACATTTGCCACATTCCGAACATGAAAATGGCTTCTCCCCGGTGTGAATTCTGAAATGGTCAACAAGACTATCTTTCGCAACAAAGCATTTACCACATTCTGAACATGAAAATGGCTTCTCCCCTGTGTGACATCGATGATGCCTAACAAGATGCGATTTCTGTGTAAAACATTTGCCACATTCCGAACATAAAAATGGCTTTACCCCGGTGTGAATTCTGTGATGCTCAATAAGATGATCTTTTGCACCAAAGCATTTACCACATTCTGAACATGAAAATGGCCTCCTGCTTGTGGGACAACTTTGATTTTGAACACCATCACTTTCATTTTCATTAACAGTAAGTGATGAATTAATAGACATATGGCATAGTTGATGTCGAATAAGATTTGATTTCTTAGTAAAACATTTTCCACATTCTGAACATGAAAATGGCTTCTCCCTTGGGTGAGTTTTTTGATGTTGAACAAGATATGATTTCAGAGTAACACATTGGGAGCATGAAAATGGATTCTCTTCTGTGTGACATTGTTGATTTTGAATACCCATTGATTGTGATGAATCAGAAGATAGGATCTGCTGCAAAGGATCGGTTGAAAGATCTATGTTGGAAAGGTCTGATGGCATATCTGGGATAATAGCATGCTCTTCGTATATACCAGAATAATCGTCTTGAAAATCTGAGCTCCTGGTCCAACCATCTGCCAAAAATCAAACTGATTTTATTATTTTTGAATAATATATAAAAATGCTCATACAAATTGTACAGCACAAAATAGGACTAAAACAGTGGAGACAAACAGAAAACCTAACCACTTTCAATGGAAGAAACGGTAGAACTTAATATCAGTGCCCGGTAATTTAATGTTATGAGATAGCATTTGTCTTACACACTTACTGACATCTACTTCAGCATGAAGCAGGGCTGACCGCATGAGCAGTCACAGCTTTGGAGCAAGAGTGAGTTTATTATCACATGTAGTTTTCTGTTTTTTCACTTTTTGCTTATTTCAAGACAGGAGAAGGCCGTCGGAAAAGGGAAAACACAAGCTGGTGCAGGGCAAGAGACGAAATCCGGCACCCTCCTCACCTCACTCCTTCTGGGTTCCATCTTTTGCCCACCGACAGCCTTTGTCCTCCCCTCTTTGACGGGCTTCTCTTATCTCTGCTTTGCTGCGTACTTGCAGCCCCCCATGTATGTGCGCCCTGGTCCTTTAAAGGATCACCACATGCCATTTCAATTTTTCCTGCACCAATAACAGCTGACCTGAGGCTTCTTATTACTCACTCTATCCCCTCTGCCAGTTATTGATGTTTATTCATATGTGTTAGTGCCATATTGCCTGTGTTCATATTCTCTGGTTTAGTCCTTTGACCTTGCATCCCTGACTACTCTCCTGCCCGCCGCCTGCCATGCTGCCTTTCCCACCAACTACATCTCTGCCTACCCGCTCCTGTACCTTGTTGGTGCCTTGGCTGTCACTGCAAGCGACCGTGGCAGGGGTAGTGACCTGAATAATTTATTGTCAGTCCTGGAAGGTTAGGATTTTGGACCTTCAGAGATGGCGGTTTATGACAGGCATTGGTGCATATTGTTGTAGTCAGAGGCACACGTCTCCAACTATCCCTAGGTTTAATTCCTCTTTGTCTTACTGATTTCTGTGTGAGTGAACAATTAAGAATACAAAATGAGGGGATGATATGTGGATAAAAAGGGCATTTTAAAATTTTTACATACAATATTGATTCATGGAAAGTTGTTTCTAAATTTTGTATTTAGTCATGCCTATTACCTGGTGATACGAGGGGCCACTGATCGTCAGTCATGATGTCCTCGTACAGATCCTTGTGCCCTTCTAAATACTCCCACTCCTCCATGGAGAAATAGACAGCGACGTCCTGACACCTTATAGGAACCTGACACACAAAACGATACGGTCATCACCCGGACCCCTCCAGTGGTGTTACTGTATAATGTCCCAGCATTCCCAGCAGCGTCACCTCTCCAGTCAGCAGCTCAATGATCTTGTAGGTGAGTTTAAGGATCTTCTGCTTATTGAGTCCTTTCTGTCTTAGGCTGCAAGGCGGCGGCACCAGAATTGGGCTCCTGGTTCGTCCCCAACCATCAGACACAGGGGCTGAAGAGCAATCCCTAGAGGTCTACTTTACTACTGTGTAATCCTGTTTATTGAGCGATACATTAATAAATATCCCTACGAACATTTCCAGGGCCCCCTCCCCAGTCATATCATCTGTTATTACCATAGATAAGAATGATGTAATGTGACATCATCAGAGCCCCCTCCCCTCTCCAGTCATATCATCTGTTATTACCATAGATGAGAATGATGTAATGTGACATCATCAGAGCCCTCTCCCCTCTCCAGTCATATCATCTGTTATTACCATAGATAAGAATAATGTAACATCAGTGCCCCTCCCCTTTCCAGTCATATTATCTGTTATTACCATAGATACGAATGATGTAATGTAACATCAGCGCCCCTCCCCTTTCCAGTCATATCATCTGTTATTACCATAGATAAGAATGATGTAATGTGACATCATCAGAGCCTCCTCTCCAGTCATATCATCTGTTATTACCATAGATAAGAATGATGTAATGTGACATCATCAGAGCCCCCTCCCCTCTCCAGTCATATCATGTGTTATTACCATAGATAAGAATGATGTAATGTGACATCATCAGAGTCCCCTCCCCTCTCCAGTCATATCATCTGTTATTACCATAGATAAGAATGATGTAATGTGACATCAGAATCTGTTACCTCTCCAGTAAGCTGGAGGAGTATCTCTAGGGTGAGACTGAATATACCCTCTGCCATCTTGTTTTTGTCTCTGTTCCTTCTTGATGAGTCAACCAGGAAAATAATCTTATTTGGACAATATTAATAGAGAGTCCTATTTTGCAGAAACCTGAATGGAAAAAAGATGAGATAATATAAAAACCACATAAAATCCCATGTAAAACCACAATTACTGGAGATAAAGTGGGTGACATAAGTATTGAACACATTCTTCCAATTTTCTAAGCAGATATGTTTCTAAAGCTACTATTGACATGAAATTCTCACCAGACGTCGGTAACAACTAATCCAATCCACTCAGGCAAAGAATTCAAACCATAGACGTCCATAAATTATGTGCAATAATAAAAAATGACAGAAGGAAAATGTATTGAACACGCTTACTGAAGTTTATTTAATACTTGGTACAAAAGCCCTTGTTGGTGATAAGAAGCCTTCTGTATGGAGAAACTGGTCACCTGCACTGCTCGGGTGGTATTTTGGCCAATTCTTCCACACAAACACTCATGAAGGTTCCATGGGCTCCTTCTATGAGCTCTGAGCTTTAGTTAGGTAGATTGGCTCGTCCTTTATAGCAGCTTTTTTTTCCTTTCTCGGAAACCAATTGAGAGTTCAATTATATGAAGTTTGCCAGTGGCATATGCTGAAAAACCGCCTACAACCGGATGTCCCCCCCCCCCTCCCTGTTACTGTTTTTGGGCTGCAGCACCTTCTATTCTCCAAAAATGGTGTGCATTTTGGCATCCAAAGAGTTCAATTTTGGTCTCATCTGACCACACTATACTCTCCCAGTATTGAACAGGCTTATCTAAATTATATGGAGCAAACTTCAAACGCAATTAAACATGCTTTTTGTTCAGCAATGGAGTCTTGCCTGGTGAGCGTGCATACAGGCAATGGAGGGTGCGTGCATACAAGCCACGGAGGGTGATTTACTTATTGTTTTCTTTGAAACAATTGTACTTGCCGATTCCAGGCCTTTCTATAGCTCTCCACAGGTATCCCTGGCTCTCGGACAACTCTTCTGATAATTCTTTTCACCACTCTGTCTGAAATCTTGCGGGGAGCACCTGGTCATGGCCAGTTTATGGTGAACTGATGTTCTTTCCACTTCCAGATTATAGCCCCAATAGTGCTAATTGAAACCTTCAGTAGTTGAGCAATTCTTCTGTAACCAATGCCATCAGTCTGTTTTGTAACAATAAGGTTGTGAGGGCCTTGAAACAGCTCACTGGTTTTACCCATCATGAGATGTTTCCTATGTGGCACCTTGATAATGAGACACCTTTTTATAGGCCATCAGTTGAACCAACTTATTTTTCACTAAGTGGCAGGATTGCTTTCTAATTACTGATAGATTTCAGCTGGTGTCTGGACTTTCCATAGCTTTTTGCACCTCTCTTTCTTCATGTGTTCAATACTTTTTCCCTATGTAATTTCTCATGACTATTTCCCACACTCCTGCACTGTATAAGCTTCTACTATATGTCTCCTGGAAGCCACAGTCTCCGCTCTTCCCTGTTCCTCCTATTACAGATACAATTCATTTTGTATGATTTTTAAAATGATCAGAGTACTACATTAAATAAAAAACATATTTAAAAAACTATAATAAATAAAAATATAGTATTATATACAATATAGTAGATACTAAAGTAAATATACTATACTATCAGTATAGTATATATTATACATACTGGTATATATAGTAATATATGTAGGGTAAATATATATTTACCTTACCCCAACCCTAACCCCACCAACAACATCAAGGAGAGCAGCATCACAGGGAGCAACATTAAGGCTATGTCTACACAACACAGAAAAACATCAGTTTTTCCAGTGTTTTTAGTTTTCTAAAAAAGTAGCAAAAAACGACTGAAATGATGTCCCACAGCTTCTATAGTAAAAACATTCAGTTGTCTCCACAGAACGTCTTTTTTCTGCTCGTTTTATTTGCTTGTCGTATTTTGAAAAAAGCAAAACTAAAACTCTTATTGTGGCTCTTATTCTTTCTCGTCTTGACTCCTGTAACTCCCTGCTTATCGGTTTCCCACTCTGTAAATTCTCCCCCTTCCAATCTGTCCCGAATGCAGCAGCCGGGCTCATCTTTCTTTCCATCCGCTACACTGATGCCTCTACCCTGTGTCAGTCACTGCAGTGGTTGCCCATTCGGTACAGGATACAATAAGAATTCATCACACTCACCCATAAAGCTCTCCACAGTTCTGCACCCCCCTACATCTCCTCCCTCATCTCTCTCTACCACCCTACCCGCTCTCTCCGCTCAGCTGCGGACATCAAACTACAGACCACAACCTCCCATGCCCGTCTTCAAGATTTCACACGTGCTGCACCCATTCTCTGGAACATCCTACCACGTACCATCAGGCATAACCCCAGCCTTCGCAGTTTTAAGAATATCCTGAAAATACATCTTCTCAGTATGGCCTACCAATATCCCTAATGGCTAATCCACACCTTCTGTCACACACGCTTCTGTCACTCCCTATACTAGGGCACTCACAGGCACTTATCTGTATATAGATGTACTGTCATGTTAACAGATTCACCCAATTTTTATGTAAACCACCTCCTTTTTTTTTTTTTTAAATTGTTTTTATTCAAACTGCACACAAGAATGAACATTACAAGTGTTTCATATCACCATAAAACAGTAAAGTGTAATTCAATAATACAATTTAGTCTTGTCCTGAGATAACACAATATCACTCCTAAATGGATGTCAGTTCTTATGGCAGACATTTTGTTTTTTCACCCTCCTCCTCGCTCGCTCCCCGCACAGTCCTAGAAACCTTTACTAATGCAGTGGGTAGCTTGATTTCCCCAATAGAGAGAGGTTTCAGTGTTCTGTGCTGTCGGGCAGTCAAGGAGGCCTCCCCAACCCCCCCTTCCCACCCCAGCGTCCCCGTCCGGATCTCCCCCCCCGACCCCCATAGTTGTTTCCAGTATAAGGAGTCCACAGGGTAGAATATGATCTTTTAGGTAAGGGTTTTACTGATTTATCCCGTCCCCCGCTTCCTTTAAATAGTAGATTTCCCTACCTTTATGTTCAATTATAGATTAATTACCATTGATTCCAAATGATCCTGTAGAAGTCGGGTATCCATTCTAGCATGATCTGCCAAAGGTTCCCTTCCCAGCAATTGTTGTTCTGGGTACCATTGTGTCAGCCCAAAGCAGGTACGCAGTGTTTGTCTGCTTCGGGGGGAAAAATATGCTATGAATGCCCCCATAATTGACAGAATTTTCCTCACTCGCTTTTCTTTGTGTTGTGTCGCCTCAATCAATCCATCCGCATTACAAACAGGCACTTCTCTAAGAATTCCCGAATGAAGGGCCGGTAGGTTGAAGCCACACTTGGAGTATGCCTTTCCTGGCTGATCCCGCCATTATATGTAAAAATTTCTTGTCTCCCCAAGTGTGCGTTTAGAGGTAGAGGCCGCCCCACACCCAAATATAGCCCATGCCGCTCAGACCAGATCCACATTGAAACATTCCTCATACATCCTCCCACCATTTCCCAGTCCGTCTTATTTCGGGGCAATCCCAGAGGCAGTGATAAAGGTCCGCTCCAGAGGCACCGCACTTAAAACAGGCGCTAGATGGGTATTTCCCCATTCTAAATCCCTTTACTGGGGTCAAATATGCATTGTCAATGACCTTCAGGTCCATCTCAATATATCGCGTGGAAGGTAGGAACTTATGGGAGAGGCGGATCGCTTCCAGAATATGTTGCGCTGTCAGCTCTGGATCTCTCCAATACCATTTTGGCCAGTTGTGTGGGGGAGGTTTCTAATCTAATGTGTCCAAAAAATCTATTTATATGTGAAGGTGTGAGCGTCTAGGGGGGGGCGAAAGGATAACGTTGTCGAAGCTTGAGTCCCAACCCCGCTTCTCCCAGTTGTCTTATGATGGTTATACAATAGTTTACTGGCTTTTTAGAAAATGAAAGAAAGGGACATTAGATGATGGATATAGCCTCTGTAGTTCACCGTACGAGAGGGGCTGACGAGTCGCCGGGTTTATCCAGTGTTCCAGGTATCTAATTCCCAGTCTATGAAGCCTAAGGAATGTTGCGCTCGGTTTTCCCCTCCGAAAACCTGGGTTGGAGATCAGTGATAGATGCAAAGGAGCAATTTGGGTTCATACGCTTTTGTCGTCTTAATTTTTGCCCGGGCCCCTCCATATTGGCATCAACAAATGTTATTTCGGATTTCCCCCGGGATCCATTTAAAACGGGAGATGCAGAAAATCAATGAGAGAAATGCTGGGAAGAAATAAGCGGTCCAGGGTACTGCTCGTAAACACCTCATTTGTTTTGTTCTCCAGTCCGCCATATACCTTCCCAACGCCCCCAAAATTATAGTTTCTTATACTGGGAAACCCAGGCCCCATTGGACTTTGGTTGACATGAATGTGTAGCGGAATCCGAGCTCGCCTTCCATTCCATAAAAAAAGTACGGTACATGGCGTTAATTTGCTCAACATTTTTGGGTCGCAAGTAAATTGGCAGCATCTGAAAGATTTACTGGAGCCTGGGAACTCCACCATCTTAATTAAATTTGCTCTTCCATAATTTTTGGAGAGGTAGTCGGCCCATGACTTCAGTTTTTGTTGGCCGCTGTTATGTATTTATCTGGGTTTGGGTTTTTTGATAGACGCAGGGGAAATCTCTAGTGAGCATCACCCCAGGTATCGTATGGAGGAGGTGCACCAATGTTTCTTACAGTCGACGACCAATTCGGTCTGGCTGGACCCTTCAGGAGCACCCCCTCACTTTTTTCTACATTAATTTCATATTCTGAGGTCTTCCCTTTCCTCTATTTCCCCAGGACGCTTATTAGTGTCTGTCTTGGATTCTTACCATAAGGGGAGGTCATCTGCATAGGCAGTCAGTTTTATCTCCATTTCTTCTTTTGTGATGCCCTGGAAAAATTTGGCTCGGGGATATTAATGAGTAGTGGGTCCATTGAGAGATCAAATAGGATGGGTGATAAGGGGAAAACCCTGTCTTACTCCCCTAAATAAGTCTATATTTTTGTGTCACGCGACCGTTAAGTTCAACGAGGTGGAGCATGCCCCGTGAGGCTGTCCAGAAAGTTCAGGAAAACTGGGCCAAACCCCCTCCGTGCCAGCGTGGCGACCAAGAACGGCCACGAGACTTGTCAAATGCTTTTTCAGCGTAAAGGCTGAGGAGCATAGACAGTTGGATGTGATCCCTTCTTGGGCCACAATAACCGCCCCGCCCCACCCTGACATTCCGAACCGTTTGTCTCCCGACACAAATCCCCCCTGGTTGGGGTGGCAATGTTCGAGAGAAAATGTTTAAAAGGGGGTTAGCAAAAAATTTTAGCTAGTAGCTTGTAATCGTGTTTGAGTAAAGAGAGGGGCCCTAAAGGACGTTAGGAGAGCGGGACCCCTTTTTGGGGGCTTCAGGATCAACGTGGTCCAGGAATCAAAAAAGGACTCCACCGTGCGGGAGCGCAGGAAAATATCATTAAATAATCTCGTCAGGTGCGGGGCGATTTCAGATTTAAGGATTTTATAAAATTCGGCTGGGAAGCCATCCGGCCCTGGTGTCTTTCCGTTTCAGCCGACATTATAACCTCTGCACCTCCTCCAACGTTACTTCCCGTTTCCAATTTGGGCTCGCTGCTCCTCCCTAATACCTGGCATTTGGGATGCCATCTAGAAATGCGATACTTTGATGCTTTTCGTGGGGGTTGCCCTATATTGATCTCGTAATTTTGACGTGAATTCCTCTCTATGTCTTTTTGAATTTTTAAAGTAAACGGCCTTTTGGCGGGGGCATTTTTTTGTTGTGATTGGGCTTTGGGGATTTCCATGCACGCGTTCATTCTAGACAGGATTGCACTCTCCCTCCCTCCCATCTGTAAAACTTATTTTGCGTAGCTCTTACTGCCACATGCTGGCCCTGCAGAAATGCCTCGAGTAATTCTTTCGCTTCCCTAATTTCTCTTTTGTTTGTGGGGTGGCGGTGGCCATATGCTCCGCTGGGCTTTTTTTCAGCCGTTCCTGTAGGATTTTTGAATTTATCATTAGCTGCTTTCCGCTTAGGCTGACATAGCTAATTATGTTGCCTGTGAGGACAGCCTTGGCCGTCCCAAACCCTAGCAACGGGAATCACCTTCATGGATTCTATTTTTCACTGGGGATTATGTCGCCAATGGACACGAAAGGAAATCCCGAAACTCCTCTGATTATAAAAGATTTGCTAGGGGAAATTTTCCCTGTTCTGGTGGCTCTCGTTAAATCCGGGCGGTTTAATTTTTAAAGGCTATAGGTCCGTGGTCTGAGATCGTTATCGGATAGATATCCGAGTTTGCCACCTCCAAACATAAACGTTGAGACCGTGCCAAATTATGCGTGAAAAGGTATCATGCGCTGCCGAGTAGCACATGTAAGATCTATCAGTCGGGTTAGCATCTCTCCAGTGGTCGAAGACCTCCAGCGTGTCCATCAGCAACCGTAATAGAGGGTGTATTGTGTCTGGATCCGAGAGTGGCCTGACCTGTCCCATTTTGGGGTTAGGTGCGAGGTTGAAATCACCCAGTATTATTAAGTTTGTGCGATCCCTCTGGAGCAGAAACCCCACCACCTCTGCAAAAAATTGGTCATTCGGTTGGTTTGGGGCATACAAGTTAAAAATGGTGTACACCCTATGCGCTATCATCACCCTCATGTAGATAAACCGGCCTTCGATATCAACATGCTGATCCACCACCTCTTGTACAAGACCTTTTTTAAAATATATTGCCACACTTGATTTAAAATTTATAGGGGGTACCACCCGGGGGGTCCAACCATTGTTTCCCGTTTCGGGATGTAGTTGTGTCTTCCAGTGAGTTTCCTGGAGGCATATCACGTCTGCCTTTAGCTTTTTCAACTGGAAGAGGACCTTCCTGCGTTTCTCTGGCGAGTTGAGCCCTGCGACATTCCATGAGACTATATTTAAACCTGTGTGGGAACTCCCTTCTTCTAATTTCCCATGGGAGGACTCATCCTGTATCACGAAAAGGGGGTATATTAGAGAAGAGACCAACCAAGTAGCGGTGGGCCTCAGTGTCCCAGCGAGCACCCAGACCATCCAGCGTTGCCAAAGGGGAGGACCCTTATCGGCCCAGGGGAGGGGGAATCCGGAAAAGTACGCACCCACATAGTACCCCAAACTACAAACTTGTGCAAATAGAACTCGTAACAGCATGGACAGTTAAAGTTTGTCATTATAACAAAGTTATTTAATTCCTAGCAACTCTAATAAACGTAAGGCATATCAGTGGTATTTGAAAATTTTACCCTCCTGAATTTAGATCTTTTAATACTAATTGGTGGGGCTCGGCCATCTTAGTTTTTCATCCCGGGATATGAAACCATATCCTCATTTCCTAGCCCAACCCCCGGAAGAAGTGCCCGGCCGCTTCTCCCGGGGTTCATACGTGACAGTTGGCCATTTTCATTGTACTCTTTAAATTTCGCAGGTAGGCCAGCTGGAAGCGCACATTGTTGTCGTTTCAGATGTGACAAACTCATGAAACGCTTCCTCTTAAGAGACACCTGCGCAGAGAAGTCCTGAAAAATCAGGGGTCTTTTCTCCCCGAACCCGCACTCCCTTTTTTGTCTATAAGCTCGGAGGTATTGCTCTTTAATTTGCCCAATTTGAAAACGTGCTATAATAGGTTGGGTGTCCCCTCTGTTCTCCACGCCTTCCCAGTCTGTGAAACCCCCTCTACCAGAAGGGGTCACGAGGGGAAAGGGCCAATTCTAGGGCCGTTGCCAAGTCCCTGACTAGATACAGAGCCAGTGATCTGGGGGGGCCTGGGTCAAAGGGACTCCTATGAATCTCAGATTATTGCGCCTTTCCCTATTCTCCAGGTCATCTAGCTTTGCCTGCAAGGCTTCGATGGATGACTGGTTGGAGGAGGTGGTACTTTCCACCCTCGTAACATCTTCCTCTATCGACACAACTCTAGACTCCAAGTCTACAATTTTTTGCGCGTTGGCCGTGATTGGGAAGGGCCGCATTTACTGAGGCCTGTATTAGGTCAATTCTTCTGTCTAGGACTGGCAAAATGAGATTTGAAACCTCCTGTGCCAAGGAGAGGGCCGGTGTTTGGGTATCCTCAGCGTCTTGGAATGAGGTTTGTGAGCTACTATCTATTTGGTCTGCGCCATTGCCGTGGCGCTGGTTGTGACGCAGCCATCCTAGGTGGTTTTAAGTTGCCAAATACAGTTTCCGTGCCCGCTGCTGCTGCTGCACTTGGCCTGGGGCAAGTCGGGGCGCGGGGGGCGTACCCCGTGCTGAGGACCTTGTAACTCTGTTTGGGTATTCTTGTATACGAACTTGTCCATGCTCCTCCCGGGGTTTCGGAGGAGTGGACTTCGTGTCAGTTGCCCTAATTTCGAGTGACCCTGAGTGGGCGATTACGGAGTTGCGGACACCTGTGGTTAGGATGGAGTATAAAAACGGTTATTAAGAGAACAGGGGGAGACGTTAAGTCTCTTTACCTATCAATATATGAAAGGGGGGGGATGAGTCAGGTTGCTTTGGAATCCTAGATCCTACTTTCAAATCTTGAATACAGGCAAGTTATCAAATATTAAACCCATGTGTGTCAGCACTATGGTTTCTTGTTTGTCTATTTTAGAAACCCTGTATTTTATCTTAAAATTGCAGATAGTGCACAGTGTCCTCAGTGGCAAGAAATATTTTGCACTCTATATCTATATATCTATATCAACTTCTATAACGGTCCCCTGAAAGGAGGACCCCACAAACCACAGAGTCCCGCAGGGAGCAGATAGGGTCAGCCCCCCAACTTTTCTAAGCAGCGGGTGCTCAAGCCCTGCTTTGCGTAGGGAGGTTGCTGCGAAGGCAGTGTGAGTTATTGCCTGTGGCTGAGCTTCTCTTGTCCTCCGGGTACACAGTCTCTCTGCCGTCGGGGGTGTAAGGGCAACCAAAAGTCTCTGGCCCCCACTGCGGAAAAGTCAGACCGCTGCAGCCCTATGCTGTACTGACAGGGGGTGCAGCAGTGGCAGTGGTAGTGTCGTTCAGTGCGGCGACCAGACGGCTATCCTCCCCAGTCCCTGGGCGGTTGGGTATAAGGCTGGGCTCAGAGGGGGTCTCCCAGCATGTCCCCTGGGATTTCCAGTGGCAGTCCTCCCCAGCTACAACTCACCGCACCAGGTGTGATGGGTCTGGGGCTCAAGTGTCGGACGATCTGTGGTGTGCCCCTCTCAGCGTGTGACTGGCTGCCTTCCCTCCTTTCTCGCCCGCTCTCTCTGGTTACCGTCAGCAGGCGCGCCGAGGACACGTCGTCTCCCGTCTCTCGCGTCCGCGCCGGTACAGCTGCGATGCGTCCTTCGCCGGCAACGTTGTGCAGCTGCGGCCCGTCCGTCTCCACTCGCAGGCACTCGCAGGCAACAGCGCGGCAGCACGCGTGGCCGGCCCGCGTCCGGTCCCGCCCCGGGCTCGAGCTGAGTCCTCACCGGCGGGGATCCCCGCAGGACCCTCCTTCCACCGCGGCAGTTAAGTCTGGGCTCACCGGCCGTGGATGCTCGTCGCCTCCTCCGCCGCCGCTCTGCCCGGACCGCTGATCCAAGATGGCGCCTGCTGGATTCTCCCGGCGGGAAAATTCGCGGGCTTTTGCCTCACCGCGTTTCTGGCTGCTTCTTCGCCGCTATCGCCTCAGCCGGGTCCCGTTGCAAGGCCAGAGATCTCTCGCCCCTCTCGATCTCTCGGCCCGGTGCCGTGGAACGCTGCTGTCCTTCAGGTCAGTTGTGGTGTGTATACTGCGGCTTGGGGAGAGGCCTATGACCTCAGCTGGCTCAGCAGTCGCTACTGCTCTGGGACCTCGGGGATCCAAAATTTCTTGCTCCTGCACTCAGCAGCTCTTTGGGAGTCCAGATATCACTTCAGGTGCTTTAGGGAATCTGGATGGCTGAGATAAAGCCGACTTTAGGGAGAGTCGGACAGGAGCAGCTTTAAGATGCGGCCGTGTCAAACGCCCCGCCCCCGGAAGTCCAACCACCTCCTTTTTATGTAACATGGCTGGACCTTTGCAAACCAAGCACTTTTCCCCCTTTGTTTCCCCCAGGCACCCTCATAGATTGTAAGCTCTTGCGAGCAGGGCCCTCACACCTTGTGTATTATCTGTAAGTATCCTTCACTGTGTAATGTCTGTCTTTTGTCTGTAGTTATACCCTCTACATTGTAAAGTGCTGGGGAATTTGTTGGCGCTATATAAATAAAGATTATTATTATTATTTTGAAACATTGCAAAAAACGATTGAGCAGGGCAGAAAAATTACTATTGGAGTCTATGTAAAGCACAGGACGTCTTTGGTGCGTTACTTGCATGTTTTTTGGCGCGTTTTTTCGCAGAAATACATAGCAGATCTATTTCTATAGATCTCTGCAAATAAAATCCCCAAAAAACATGCCAAAAAGCGGAAATTTTTTCAGCAATGGACAAAAAACTCAGTTTTCTGAACGTTTTTAGGATTTGATTTTCAGGTTGTTTTTTGTCCAAAGCCTAAAAGTAAAAACATCAGCAACAGTACAGGGAGAAAAATTACAGGAAGCAGCATTAAAGGAGTTGTCTCACTACAGGCTTTCAGCCTACTTCAATGTGTTTGGCAGCAAAGGATTTTTTAATTCAGGGGCGTGCTTCTTGTCTGCCTCTTCTCCTCCTCCTTCCCCCCTCCCCTCAGCACACAGATGGCTCTCCTGCTCAGACTGCAGGGGGAGGGCCAGGGGGTTTGCTGCCAGGGTTAACCCTGTGTGTGCCTGCCTAGATCTGCTGCTGAATCAGCCATACTGTGCTGTGGTTGAGCTCTTGCTGCTCCTCTCCATAGAGTCAGGAGACAGAAGAGGGCTGAACTATGAGTGTGGAGAGGACTGTGAAGCTGTGTATGCTAATAGCAGAGCAGGGGGGGGGGGGTGTAAAGGTTCCTATACCACCTGCTTAGTATACAAATCACCACATCTCAAGCAACAACAAACACAAACACTGTCAGACCAGACACAGGGCAGCTGTGAAGTGAGTTACTATAATCCTGATGTGTCACTAATACAACAGAGCAGGGAGGGATAGGAACAGGTCACATGCCCCCGATCTGTTCTATTAGTATAGTCAGAGCTCCACAGACACAACATCATTATAGTAACACACTTCACTGCTGTCACATCTACTGACTACAGATCAGCCTCACCTCTGCTCTCCTCAATCTGTGTAGAGAGCAGGAGGGAGCAGGCACACACAGGGTTAATCCAGGCAGCACAGCTACACAGGGGGAGTAGAGCCCTCCCCCTCCCCTACAGAAGCATACTGTGCAGGAGGGGCTCTCTGCTCTGACCTGTATTCAGAAACAGATGAGTCACCAACACTGGCAGCCAGTGAGATAACAATCAACAGGTCGCCTGCTATAGTGATTTCAGAAGCTGAAGCACTCCTACTACCAAGGATAACTCAAAATCAGTAGGACATTTGTAATGCACATATATTGCAAAGCTGCTTGTTTTTTAACCCCTTAACGACCTTAGACGTATCCATACGTCCAGGTCGTTTGGGGGTTAACGCACCTGGACGTATGGATACGTCCTGAGGATCGCGCGAACTCTAAAGCAGAGTTTGCGCGATCGGCGCGGGGTGTCAGCTGTATATTACAGCTGACATCCCGCAGCGTCGGCCCCGACCCCGGATCGCTCCGGGGGGGGGGGGGGTTAACCCCTTAATTATCGCGACGATCGGGTCGCAATAACTAAGGGAGACGCAGGAGGAGATCGCTCCTCCTGCGTCTCTGTCGGCGGCAGCAGCGCACGGATCGGGCGATCCATGCAGCTCCTGCCCTCTGACAGACAGCACGGAGGGCAGAGAATGCCTTCCGGGTTGTCTGTGACGTCACGATGCCCGGCCGTGCCCTGTGGGCATGACCCGGCATCGTGACTGACAGTTGTCATAGGAACCAGTCATAGCAACAAGCTATGCACTGATTCCTATTGAATGAGAGATCTAAAGATCTCTCATTCAAATCCCCTATGGGGAAAAGTAAAATAAAAATGTGAAAAAAAGTAAAAAAAGTGAAAAACAAGTAAAACACAAACACGAAAAATAAAATAAAAATACGTACACCGCCCTTTTCCCCTTTACAAACGCCAATCGCCCCAAAAAAGATCAAAAATAAATAAAGTACCCATATTTGGTATCGCCGCGTGCGTAACGACCTGCCCTATAAATCTGTCATGTTAATTAACCTGTACGGTGAACGCCGTAAAAAAAAAAAAAAAAAACAATCACAGAATTAAGATTATTGTTCATCCCGCAGCACATAAAATGGAATAAAAAGCGATCAAAAACTCCTAGAAACGCCAAAGTTGTACCAATTAAAACGTCAGTTCATCCCGCAAAAAAAAAGTCCTTATACAGCTCTGTATAGCTCTCAGAAGATAGCGATGCATAAATATTGTTTTACACACTAAAAACACTTTTCTTTTTTTTTTTTAAGTGCTTCAACATAAAAAAAACTATATAAATAGGGTATCGCCATAATCGTAGCGACCCAAAGAGTAAAGCTAACTTATCACGGATACTGCACGGTGAGCCCTGTTAAAAATAAAAATAAAAAACACTACTAGGATTGCAGTATTTTCTTCACCCTGGCCTCCAAAAAATGGATTTAAAAGCGATCAAAAAGCCTTGTCCCCCCAAAAATGATACTAATAAAAACGTCAACTCATCTCGCAAAAAACAAGTCCCTACACAGCTCCAAGCACAGAAAAATTTAAAGTTATGGCTCTCAGACTATGGCGATGCAAAAAACGTATTTTCCTGGTTGAATAAAATGTTTTTATTGTTAAAACAGTAAAACATAAAAAATACAATTGGGA